>CM077151.1:78732410-79004488 GCA_039583875.1 Platanthera guangdongensis
AAAGATATTTTCCATAGAATATATTAATACAGATAATCAACTAGCTGATATGTATACTAAGCCCTTAGATGAAACCAAATTCAATAAGTTTAAAATTGAATTAGGGATGATAATCTTAGAATAAGTTTTCAAAATTAGCTAAGTGAAATGGTGTCGACACACAGAGTTGTCTGTGTCGACACAGAAAAGTGGTGTCGACATTTCAGAGAAATGGTGTCGACACATCTAGACAGTCAGTGTCGACACATCGAGACTGGGTTAGAATTTCTTGTATCAGAACCGATCAAGATATGGAAGAAGGAAGTCTTCGAATTTCTGAATGGAGCAACTCTAGATGAATCTGGACTTAAGATTAAATCCAGAGTTCATGGAACCAAGGTCAAGGTCACACAGAAGAGTATAAGAAAGGTACTTCAACTACCAAGAACTAAGGAAGAAGAAGATGTTTCTGCTTCTAAGACTAGAGAAGCATTGACATGGTGTGGTTTGGACTCAAACCTGAAGATAGGTTCTGTGTTCAATAGAAAGGGATGAATATGCAAGGCAAGTTTCTATCTGAGATTGTGGGCAGGTCATACTGAGCAAGCCTGGTGGGCATGACAGAATTTCAGCTCACATGTTCAGTCTAATGACCAGGATTATTTTCAAACTAGAACTGATTGGTCTGCAGTTGTGTGTTTGAGAAGATAAAAGAGAGTATGAAGAAGCCCAATTAGGAAGAATATTGAGTCTATATCTAGCTGGTAGTATACCAGAAGTGATGAATAAAGCAGAGCTGATCTAAGATTAACCACATGAGGAGAATGGATTTGAGAATCTTCTCTAGGTGGGATAGAGTACTAACCAAGGAAATGCCAACTCCAAGTAAAGGACACACCCCTGAAGAAGATAAGAAGACAGCCCCCTGTGGCTCAGGAATCCTCAAGCAGCTCTGAAGAGCAAGTTATTTTTACTCCTGATGAGGATGAAACTGAAAATGCTGGACAATCTCCAGCAAGACAAGAAGATGCAGAGAGGCAGGGGGAGCTACCCTCAGCAGCCCAATTCACCAGGATTCAATCCAGGGGGAGCCTCTACTGGTGGATGAGCCAACTCCACTAGAGAGTGAACAAGCTACTCAAACTATACTTGAGGTAATACTGGAATCACCAATTAGATTTCCCTATTGAGAATGAAGTTATGACTGACACATTATGTGATGTTAATCAACAACCTCAGTTCTTAGTCACCCTCAGGATGTTGTCATGGAAGACACATCTGTTGCTGATCAAAGGTTGATGAATAAAGAGATTCTCCAATCCTTCCTCAACAGGAATTTACCCTAAAGAGCTATTCCCAGATCTTCTACAAATAGATTTTGAGAAAGAGAAAACTGTTGCTGAGGGGGAGGAGATCACTATTGAGGGGGAGCATATGAAGCCTGTAGAGGTAACTGCTACACAAGAAACAGAGAAGCCAAAGGATGCTAAAGAACCACAAAGGACTGAGAAGGATTCGCATCCTAGTCCTAAAGAAGAGTGGATATTGCAAGCACATCTGGTTCAGAGGATGAAGAGGCTGCTAGAGCCAAGAAGAGGAAATTCCAAGTCTTTAAGAGAAGGAGACAGAATTATAAGAAAGCCCTACAGACCATTGCTCCATAGCCTGCACTATCTACTGACTATAGTTCACTGATGGTAGCATTACAGATCAAGCTAGATGAGCAAAGACAGGCTCTGCAAACTTATATGGATGAAGGGCATAAGTCACTGTAGTTTGATCTGGCCCAAGACATTAAGTCAATAAGATTTGAAATGAATCTGAATAAGAAAGAAATGACTGACTGCTTCCATATGGGAGGAAATGCAGTAGTCTATCTGGCCACACATCAAGAAAAAATAAAGACCAAACTTGATGATCTAGAAGTGAAGCAAGGCTATGTCCTGGAGAATCAGCTGAGAATGAATGATAATTTAACAGCTTCTCATAATGAAATAGTCACAGAAATGAAGAATATAGCTTCTGCCCATACTGCAGCCATGACTACAGCCATGGCAGAATTTGATAAAGCATTACAAGAAGGTATCACTACTGTTACTTCTGCACTTCAGGATTCTCAGAAGCTAATAACTGAAAAGCTCCAAAGGTTGAAACCTTTCTACAAAGATGGAGTAAACTATCTGAATGCCCAGATAAGATTCCAGAAAGATGATCTAAGAGATCAAATTGAGAGAGAATCATAAAGGGGGAGAGGGTATTAGTCATGACAGGCTCTGACCATGCAAAGTGGATTTCAATTTCCATCAGAGCCACCCTTGGATATCCACCCTTATGTGATGATGACAATGTTTCAGAGTCTGGAATCAATCCTGCATATCTTGGAGGGGAGCAAGCTGAAGTGGCTCAAGTAATATACCCTCCACCAGACTTTGATATGATACATCAAGATATACAGTCAATGTATAGTCCTACTGAGGGCAATTAGAATGTCATCATCGAGAAAGTAGTTCAGCATGTGCCAGAGGCATACTGAAAGAACAAGAGGCTTTGCTAAAAGAACAAGAGACTCAATTGTCTAAGAAAAGATTCAGAGAGCAAGCTGAACTAAGGCCTGATTTTGAACAATGGAGCCCCACTTTCAGGAATATCATTTTGACTGCATGGAACGCTGCTAAGGATAATATTTTGGATAGAGGCAAATGGTATACTCTGAATAAGATGGAGGAAGCATGAGAATAGGCAAGAGGCTATTGTTCAATATAGAAGAAAGGCTAAGATGAGAAAGCTACCTCCTACTGCACAGGAGCCTAGCAAGTACTTCCCAAAGCCTTATCATTATTTTGAAAGGCAAAAGATCAAGCTGAAGAATTGAAAAAGAAAGATGTTAAAGGGAAGAAGCCTGCTACTGCTGAAGATACTGAAGCCCCAGTTCAAGCAAAGATTCAATCTGGAAAGGGGATTGTAATCAAAGAGCCAGAGCAGTCTTAGGATAACATTTTCTTTAGTTTACAAATTGTAATCACTTGTATTAAAACTTTCTGTAAACTTTTGAATAATAAAATGTTGAAGTTGTTAGAACATGTATATATGTTCAACTATTACATTAATTGTTCTGAGATAATGGTATATACATGTTTTGTTCATGCATGTTTAAGTATTTTCCCTGTTATATATTACTGTTTTACATCATACTGTGAATTTGTTATGTATGGTGTATATCATTGCCTAAGAGTTATGACTTCTCCAAATAGGGGGAGATTGTTGGGTACATTGGAAAATATGTACCTGATTTGAAGAAGCCTCACCCTACTCAATGATATACATCAAGGTGTATTTGATGTATTTTGAGTTACCTTGTGCAGGTTAAGTAATTGCAAGGAAAGCATAAAGTTTCTAAGTCCATGTGTCGACACCCAGAAGTAAAGTGTCGACACTTAAGAAGGCTTGTGTCGACACCCAGAGAAGTAGTGTCGACACCCAGAGAAGTAGTGTCGACACTTGGAGTAATTGTGTCGACACCAGGAATGCAGAGTCGACACCAGAAGGAAAGTGTCGACACATACAGGCTTGTCGACACTCAATGAAGAAATGTCTAAAGAATCAGTGTTAACACTTAAAAGCAGTGTCGACACCCAGTGGAACTTTGTCGACATCAAAAGTGTCGACACTAGGAGGCTGTGTCGACACTCAGCAAAACATCAACAAAGTTCAAGTACAAGTGTCGACACTAGGAGGCTGTGTCGACACTCAGCAAACTTCAACAGAGTTTAAGTACAAGTGTCGACATAATGAAGAATGTGTCGACACACAGCAAAAGTCTCAACACATGAAGAAAGTGTCGACACTAGGAGGTTGTGTCGACACTCAGCAAATTTTCAATAAAGTCTAAGTACAAGTGTCGACACAAAGGAGATGTGTCGACACTCAGCAAAAGTATCAACACAGAAGGCATGTGTCGACACCAAGAAGATGTGTCGACACTTAACAAGTTCAACACAAGAAGATGTGTCGACACAAAGGTGTTGTGTCGACACTTAGCAGCAATCAACTAAGTACTAAAGAAGAAGGACTTGTGTCGACACACATGATCTGTGTCGACACATGTTGAAGAAGCAGTGTCGAGAAGCAGATTCTACAACACAAGGTTATGTCGACACCATGAATGCTAGTGTCGACACTTACTCTACTTGTGTCGACACTTAGTCTATAAGTGTCGACACTTAAAGACTGACTGTCTCGACACTTTCAGACAGTTACAGAAAATTCAAGAAGTGACTGGATGACTTGACAGCTGTCATTCCAGCCGTCTACTGCAACTGTCAGAACTGTCAGAAGATCGTTAGAAACCGGATCAGTCGGTCACCATGAAGAAAGCTTATATAAAGGCTTATTCTGTCAACAGATGGTGATTGATCAAGCAATTCATTGAAGAATCAATTGAAGTGATCAGAAGATCTAAGAAGTTGGAGAGAGAGAGCTCCTTCTAAGAAGATAGCTGTTGAACCAGGCTGAGAAGAAAGTTTCAGAGTGAGATCTGATTCTTAAGTCAGCAGTGATTGAAGATCATCTGCATAGAGACTCAACCCTACTGTGTTCTAAATTCAAGAAGCTTTGAAGGAAGCCAAGGAGGTTGATCTCAGCAAAGTTCTTCCAAGAACTCTTCAAGAAACCAAACAACTCTTCTCTCTCATCTGAGTTGTGGTTATATTCATTGTAATTTTATTTCTTGTAGGATCCTAAGGATCTGAGTTGTAAGCCTGAAATTATAAAGGCTGAGTTGTAGGGCCTGTGTGCCTGAGTGTAGGAGATTCATTTCTCTGAGTGTAGGCCTTGTTGAGGCTGAGTGTAGGCCTTGTTGAAGGCTGAGTATAAGTCTTGGTGAAGACTGAGTGGTAGGGCTTTGAGCCTGAGTTGTAGGAACCTGTTTGGGGTTCTGAGTGTAAGATCTGAGGATCTGAGGATAGTGGAGGAGTTTGGCCGAATCTAGTACACTACTAGATAGGCGAAGGGGGAAAGTGGATGTACCCAGACCTTGGGGAACCACTATAAAACTGTGTGTACTCTGTGTGTGTGTTCTGATTCTGTGTATGTTGTTTAAAGTTCTGTGAATGCTGTGATTAATTCTGCCTAAAAGTTAAAAAAATATAATGTCACCTATTCACCCCTCCCCCCTCTAGGTGATTAGATACAATTTCTTTTAAGTGGTATCAAAGCGAGGTTACTCAAAATGGACATAACAGTCTGAGTACAAGATCCTGTTGGCAGATTCAGTATAATCAAGAATCAAGAAAATGGGTTCAACAGAGAATCACAAAGAGTTAGGATCCATGAAGTTACCAATCTGCAGAAAGGAGATCTTTGACATTTGGAAAGAAAGGGTCAGACGTTTTATGGAAGCCTCAGACCCAAGAATTTATATTACTGTTAAAGAAGGGTCATATGTGCCAATGAAAGTATCTGTGTTAGATGCAAATCAGAGAACTCTAAAAGACTATTCTGAAATGACTAAGGATGAGATTATTCTGGCCACTATGGACAAGAGGGCCCAGAATATAATAGTAAGTGCAATTGATGATGCCACATTTCAGAATCTGATTCATTGCAAAACATCAAAAGAAATGTGGGATACACTGATAGTCTATATGGAGGGTTCAGAGGAAGTTAAACAAGACAAGACGTCTTTGTTAAACCAAGAGTATGAAAGCTTCAGACAAGGCAGGTCTGATAGTATAACTGAGTGCTACAAGAAATTCTATAGGATTGTCAATGAGTTGATGTCTTATGGAAGAGAATTCAGCAACTATGAATTGAATGATAAGTTCTTGAGATCCCTGACTAAGGACTGGGATACCAAGATTTGTGTCATAAGGGAAATGGCCAAATTAGCAGACATTCCTCCTCCAATATTATTTGGAAAGCTGTTATCCTATGAAATGTAGCTAATGGTTAGGAAGGAGGAGGAAAAGACTACCAGAATTGAGCACAAAGAAAGAGCTGTGGCTTTCAAGACAGAAGCCTCTAGGAAATATAAAACTAAGTCTCCATCTCCACCTCCAAAAGTTGCTGAAACTGGTTCAGATGAGTCAGAAAGCAGGAATTCTGAAAGCAGTAAGAGTGATGAGGACTTTGCAGCTTTCACAAGACATTTTCAGAAGTTTCTAAAGAAGAAACAGTGGAGGTCTAAGCCATCCACTTCACAGAAGTCATCAAAGTATGACAGGAGAAAGCCCAAGTCAAGTAAAACTACATCTTCAAAGATAGTTTGTTATTATTGTAGCAGACAGGGACATGTTGTTGCTGACTGTCCAGAGAAAAGGAAAGAGTCAACTGATAAGAAGAAGACTCAGATCAAGGGCAAAAAGGAAACGTCCTTTGTTGCTAAAAAGGACAAAAGTCTGTCTGATATGTCATCTTCAGATTCAGGTTCAGAAGCTGAAACTTATATTGGACTGTTTGCTGAAGAAGAGGAAGATGAGTTCATACAATTAATGAACTCAATATATGAGCAAGAGGACAATGAGTGCCAGGGACTGATGGCCTTATCAGAAGGAGACAACATCCAGGATCAACCTGGACCAAGTTAGGTACAAAATTGTTCTGTTAGTTCAATTTCTAGTACTGAGTCAGATTCAGATACATCAGCATCAAGTGATGTTAGTGGATCTGAATCTGAAGGAGATATTCATTAGTTGATTGATGAATATAGAGTAGTGTTGCAGGCTTTAAAGAAAAGCAAATCTTTGGCCAAGAGTCAGGCTAAGGAGATTGCTAATCTCAAAGTGACTGCAACAAATTTTGATAAGTTGATTGATCAGAAATTAAATGAAATAGCCAGATTGAAGCACATTACTGTTATTCAGATGTGGACTATAACATTTAAAAATGATCAAATTAGAAATCTGGAGATTAGTCTTCAGAAGGAGAGAGATATTGTTGTAAGGTTTTCTAAACCAAAGTCTGTTCTACCTTTGATAGATGAGTTCATTTCTCAAAAGGGTAAAACTAGATTGTGGTTTACTAAACCTGCTAGGACTGTACAGTCCAAATCTAAGGGCAAAGCCCCAGTACTCAACAAGGAGCCTGCTGTAAATAAAACAGCCAGGGTTGTACCTAAACAAAGGTACAACAAATTTGAGTGCTGGTGTTGTGGCAAGGTAGGCCACTTTGCCATAGACTGTTGGCATAATTCTTGTGCCAAGGTGAGTAACAATCTGCCTGCTAGAAAAGCTACAGGTAGTTTTGTTAAGAGGCAAACTAACCAGCACCAAGGATCCAAGAATTCTTTGTGTTCTAAGGTAAAGTAATCTGTTTTGCAGGTGAGTCCAAGTGGTCATGCCCCAATATGGTACTTGGACAGTGGATGTTCCAGGCACATGATTGGAACTAGGGGATTACGAAGGACTATACACCAATCAAGGATGGTCTTAAAGTCACATTTGGTGGTTCTGAAAAAGGAATCATCAAAGGCTTTGGTAACATTTCTAGCAACCTTATTACAATTACTCAAGTGACTTATGTTAAAGGTTTGAAATACAACCTCATTAGTATAAGTCAGCTGAGTGATTTAGGATATGACATCTCATTTTTCAAAGATGGTTGTCATATCAGGAGGTCAAATGATCAAAAGATCATTCTGACAGGCTATAGGAAGAGAAATGTCTATTATTTAGACATTATGTGTGAGAATAATGTTTCTCCTGTGTGTCTTGAGCTGATGAGAAGGTCTCTCATTGTGTCAAATGGCACAAGAGGCTAGCCTATCTTAACTACAAGACAATTGATCAACTCTATAGTAAAGAGTTAGTGAGGAATGATCCTCAGGTTAAGTGTATTAAGGATGAGATATGCTCATCTTGTCAAAAGGGCAAGCAGACCAAATCCACCTTTAATAGCATTGAGAACAAAGATGCTGTGAGGTGCTTATACCTCTTGCATATGGATCTCTTTGGTCCTATGCCAGTTCACAGCCTAGGTAGGAAGGTCTATACATTTGTGGTAGTTGATGACTACTCAAGGTATTCCTGGGTATTCTTCCTAAGGCAAAAGTCTGAAACACCTAGTATCTTTTATAGTTTTGTCAAACAAATTCAGAATGAGTTAGACAGTACAGTGGTCAAAATAAGAAGTGACCATGGTACTGAATTCCAGTCTGATAGTATGACAAAGCTATGTGAAGAGTTTGGGATATTTCAGGAATTTTCCTCACCAAGAACACCTCAGCAAAATGGTATTGCTGAAAGGAAAAATAGGACCTTGATAGAGGCTAGTAGAACCCTATTAAGTGACACATCTCTCCCTGAATATTTCTGGGCTGAGGTAGTAAACACTGCATGTCATGTAATTAATAGGGCTACTATCACCAAGAGCCAAAATAAGACCCCCTATGAGATTGTGAAAGGCAAAAAACCAAATCTATCCTATTTCAGGATCTTTGGTTGTAAATGCTGTATACTTAACAATAGTAAGTCTTACTTAACCAAGTTTGCTGCCAAATCCCAAGAGGGGATCTTTGTTGGGTACAGCAACAACAGTAAGACTTATAGGGTCTACAACTTAACTACTCAAGTTGTAGAAGAGTCTGTTCATGTAGTTTTTGATGAAGCTAGACTCATTAACAATGAATTGTATAAAGTATTTGCAGCTTCACAGGTATGACTGAGAAGATGGACAAGCTCACTATAGAAGAAGGTCCTTCTGCAAGTCAGCAAGTAGAAGAAGGTGGCTGCTGTCCAGGGGGAGTACAAGATACTCCTGTTGTTGAAGAAGACCAAGAGGAGCAGCTGAATGAAGAAACTGAAGGTGTACAACCTGGAGACAGGCTGCCTCCAACAAATAGGCATTTGAAAGATCATCCAGCCAATCAGATTATTGGAGACCTCAGTCAAGTGGTACAAACAAGGAGCAGAAATCTAAGTTCAGTTCTCTACTCCAGTTTTCTATCCCAAGTAGAGCCAAAGAAATTTGAAGAAGCAATCCTAGACCCTCATTGGATTGAGGGAATGCAAGAGGAGCTGAACCAGTTCAAGAGATGCAAGGTCTGGGAGCTTGTTCCTAAACCAAAGGGCCACGACATAATAGGAACTAAGTGGATCTTTAGGAACAAGATGGATGAACATGGAGTTATTGTGAAGAACAAAGCTAGACTGGTTGCTAAGGGATATAGGCAGGAAGAAGGTATTGACTTTGATCAAACTTTTGCTCCAGTAGCCAGACTGGAGTCCATAAGGATGTTTCTTGCCTATGCAACCTATCAAGGATTTAAAGTATACCAAATGGATGTTAAGTCAACTTTTCTGAATGGAAATCTGAAGGAAGAAGTCTATGTAGAACAACCATCAGGTTTTGTTGATTCTATCAAACCTAATTATGTTTATAGACTTAGGAAGGCTTTGTATGAGTTAAAACAAGCCCCTAGGGCTTGGTATGAAACCCTGTCTAGTTTACTCATTGAGAATAAATTCACAAGGGGAAAATAGACAAGACTCTATTCCTTAGGGAATCCAGAGGCAAGATCATCTTAGTCCAAATATATGTAGATGACATCATATTTGAGTCTACAGAAAGTGGTCTTTGCAGAAAGTTTGCAAAATGTATGCAAGGACAATTTGAAATGAGCAGTATGGGGGAACTTAAGTTCTTCTTGGGTCTCCAAGTTAGACAGACTGAGGATGGTTTATCTATATGCTAGTCTAAGTTCACCCTAGAGTTGATTAGGAAGTATGATATGGAATCATCCAGTACCATGAAAACTCCTATGGGGTCAAACATGTCTCTAAGCAAAGATGATGCAGGGAAACCTGTAGATGAGACTTTGTATAGAGGGATAGTTGGCTCCCTATTGTATTTGACTGCAAGTAGACCAGATATCATGTATGCTACATGTGTCTGTGCTAGGTACCAAGCTTGCCCTAAAGAATCTCATTTGACAGCAGTCAAAAGAATTCTGAGATATCTTAAGGGCACTCCTTATCTAGGCCTTTGGTACCCTAGGAATGGAGACTTTGAACTGACAGGTTATTCAGATGCAGATTTTGCAGGCTGCAAGGAAGACAAAAAAAGTACAACTAGAACCTGTCAATTCCTAGGTGGAAGACTGATATCAATGATTAGCAAGAAGCAAACAAGTGTGGCTATCTCCACAGCAGAATCAGAGTATGTTGTTGTAGGAAGTTGATGTGCTCAACTTCTATGGATACAACATCAACTAGAAGATTATGGTATTCAAGTAAGTAGAACACCACTATTTTGTGATTCTACTAGTGCTATTTCTATTGCAAACAATCCTATCTCCCATAGTAGGACTAAGCACATAGAAATAAAATACATTTTCTAAGAGAACATGTGGAAAAAGAAGATATTTCCATAGAATATATTAATACAGATAATCAACTAGCTGATATGTATACTAAGCCCTTAGATGAAACCAAATTCAATAACTTTAAAATTGAATTAGGGATGATAAACTTAGAATAAGTTTTCAAAATTGGCTAAGTAAAATGGTGTCGACACACAGAGTTGTCTATGTCGATACAGAAAAGTGGTGTCGATATTTCAGAGAAATGGTGTCGACACATCTAGACAGTCAGTGTCGACACTGAAGAGAATTAGTGTCGACACATGCAGTGTAGGTGTCGACACATCCAAGGTGGTGTCGACACTTAGGATTTACTTAGAATTTAGTCTAGTAAAGTCTCGACTAAGTGTCGAGCTACGTGGTGTCGACACATAAACAAGTGTCGACATATATATTCTGTCGACGATACTTGTGTCGACACATAGTTGTCGAGACATTATAAGTACGTGTTGACACGTTTCAACAGTGTCGACACAATTTAAGTAGTTTGACGCGCCCTTTCATCTTCGATTCTAGAAAGGTATAAATAGGTTTTCACCATTGTTTGTCGACACGCTCACCAAAGTTTCGAGACCAAACTTGTGTGTCGACATCTCTCTTCTCTAAATTCAAATTTCTTCAAACCCTAATGACGTCCAAGCTAGAAGAGAATGTGAATAAAGGATATGAACTCGTGCGACACGCATTTGATGACGCGGAACCCGAGATCAAAGACGTGATAACCCTAATAGAAGAGACTGAGTTAGAATTTCTTGTATCAGAACCGATCAAGATATGGAAGAAGGAAGTCCTCAAATTTCTGAATGGAGCAACTCTAGATGAATCTGGACTTAAGATTAAATCCAGAGTTCATGGAACCAAGGTCAAGGTCACACAGAAGAGTATAAGAAAGGTACTTCAACTACCAAGAACTAAGGAAGAAGAAGATGTTTCTGCTTCTAAGACTAGAGAAGCATTGACATGGTGTGGTTTGGACTCAAACCTGAAGATAGGTTCTGTGTTCAATAGAAAGGGAATGAATATGCAAGACAAGTTTCTATCTGAGATTGTGGGCAAGGTCATACTGAGCAAGCCTGGTGGGCATGACAGAATTTCTGCTCACATGTTCAGTCTAATGACCAGGATTATCTTCAAACTAGAAACTAATTGGTCTGTAGTTGTGTTTGAGAAGATAAAAGAGAGTATGAAGAAGCCCAATTTGGGAAGAATACTGAGTCTATATCTAGCTGGTAGTATACCAGAAGTGATGAATAAAGCAGCTGGATCTAAGATTAACCACATGAGGAGAATGGATTTGAGAATCTTCTCTAGGTGGGATAGAGTACTGACCAAGGAAATATCAACTCCAGTAAAGGACACACCCCTGAAGAAGAAGAAGATAGCCCCTGTGGCTCAGGAATCCTCAAGCATCTCTAAAGAGCAAGTTGTTTTTACTCCTGATGAGGATGAAACTGAAAATGCTGGACAATCTCTAGCAAGATAAGAAGATGCAGAGAGGTAGGGGGAGCTACCCTCAGCAAGCCCAATTCACTAGGATTCAATCCAGGGGGAGCCTCTACTGGTGGATAAGCCAACTCCACTAGAGAGTGAACAAGCTACTCAAACTATACTTGAGGTAATAACTGAAATCAACCAATTAGATTTCCCTATTGAGAATGAAGTTATGACTGACACATTATGTGATGTTAATCAGCAACCTCAGATTCTTAGTCAACCTCAGGATGTTGTCATGGAAGACACATCTGTTGTTGATCAAGTGGTTGATGAGATACGAGATTCTCCAACCCTTCCTCAACAGGAATTTACCCTAGAAGAGCTATTCCCAGATCTTCTACAAACAGATTTTGAGAAAGAGAAAGCTGCTGCTGAGGGGGAGGAGATCACTATTGAGGGGGAGCATATGAAGACTGTAGAGGTAACTGCTACACAAGAAACAGAGAAGCCAAAGGATGCTGAATAACCACAAAGGACTGAGAAGGATTCTCATCCTAGTCCTAAAGAAAGAGTGGATATTGCAAGCACATCTGCTTCAGAGGATGAAGAGGCTGCTAGAGCCAAGAAGAAGAAATTCCAAGTCTTTAAGAGAAGGAGCCAGAATTATAAGAAAGCCCTACAGACCATTGCTCCACAGCCTGCACCATCTACTGACTATAGTTCACTGACGGTAGCATTACAGATCAAGCTAGATGAGCAAAGACAGGCTCTGCAAACTTATATGGATGAAGGACATAAGTCACCGCAGTTTGATCTGGCCCAAGACATTAAGTCAATCAGATTTGAAATGAATCTGAATAAGAAAGAAATGACTGACTGCTTCCATAAGGGAGGAAATGCAGTAGTCTATCTGGCCACACATCAAGAAAAAATAAAAACCAAACTTGATGATCTAGAAGTGAAGCAAGGCTATGTCCTGGAGAATCAACTGAGAATGAATGATAATTTAACAGCTTCTCATAATGCAATAGTCACAGAAATGAAGAATATAGCTTCTGCCCATACTGCAGCCATGACTACAGCCAAGGCAGAATTTGATAAAACATTACAAGAAGGTATCACTGCTGTTACTTCTGCACTTCAGGATTCTCAGAAGCTAATAACTGAAAAGCTCCAAAGGTTGAAACCTTTCTACAAAGATGAAGTAAACTATCTGAATGCCCAGATAAGATTCCAGAAAGATGATCTAAGAGATCATATTGAGAGAGAAGTCATAAAGGGGGAGAGGGTATTAGTCAAGGCAGGCTCTGACCATGCAAAGTGGATTTCAAATTCCATTAGAGCCACCCTTGGATATCCACCCTTATGTGATGATGACAATGTTGCAGAGTCTGGAATCAATCCTGCATATCTTGGAGGGGAGCAAGCTGAAGTGGCTCAAGTAATATACACTCCACCAGACTTTGATATGATACATCAAGATATACAGTCAATGTATAGTCCTCCTGAGGGCAATCAGAATGTCATCATAGAGAAAGTAGTTCAGCCTGTGCCAGAGGCAATACTGAAAGAACAAAAGGCTTTGCTAAAATAACAAGAGACTCAATTATCTAAGAAAAGATTCAGAGAGCAAGCTGAACTAAGGCCTGATTTTGAACAATGGAGCCCCACTTCCAGGAATATCATTTTGACTGCATGGAAAGTTGCTAAAGATAATATTCTGGATAGAGGCAAATGGTACTCTGAACAAGAATGGAGGAAGCATGAGAATATGCAAGATGCTATTGTTCAATATAGAAGAAAGGCTAAGATGAGAAAGCTACCTCCTACTGCACAGGAGCCTAGCAAGTACTTCCCAAAGCCTTATCATTATTTTGAAAGGCAAAAGATCAAGGCTGAAGAATTGAAAAAGAAGGATCTTAAAGGGAAGAAGCCTGCTGCTGCTGAAGATACTGAAGCCCCAGTTCAAGCAAAGATTCAATCTGGAAAGGGGATTGTAATCAAAGAGCCAGAGCAGTCTTAGGATAACATTTTCTTTAGTTTACAAATTGTAATCACTTGTATTAAAACTTTCTGTAAACTTTTGAATAATGAAAATGTTGATGTTGTTAGAACAATGTGATATATGTTCAACTATTGTATTAATTGTTCTGAGATAATGGTATATACATGTTTTGTTCATGCATGTTTAAGTATTTTCCCTGTCATGTATTACTGTTTTACATCATACTGTGAATTTGTTATGTATGGTGTATATCATTGACTAAGGCTTATGACTTCTCCAAATAGGGGGAGATTATTGGGTACATTGGAAAATATGTACCTGATTTGAAGAAGCCTCACCCTACTCAATGATATACATCAAGGTGTATTTGATGTATTTTGAGTTACCTTGTGCAGGTTAAGTAATTGCAAGGAAAGCAAAAAGTTTCTCAGTCCATGTGTCGACACCTAGCAGTAAAGTGTCGACACTTAAGAAGGCTCGTGTCGACACCCAGAGAAGTAGTGTCGACACTTGGAGTAATTGTGTCGACACCAGGAATGCAGAGTCGACACCAGAAGGAAAGTGTCGACACATACAGGCTGTGTCGACACTCAATGAAGAAATGTCTAAAGAATCAGTGTCGACACTTAAAAGCTGTGTCGACACCCAGTGGAACTTTGTCGACATCAAAAGTGTCGACACTAGGAGGCTGTGTCGACACTCAGCAAAACATCAATAAAGTTCAAGTACAAGTGTCGACACTAGGAGGCTGTGTCGACACTCAGTAAACTTCAATAGAGTTTAAGTACAAGTGTCGACATAATGAAGAATGTGTCGACACACAGCAAAAGTCTCAACACATGAAGAAAGTGTCGACACTAGGAGGCTGTGTCGACACTCAGCAAATTTCAATAAAGTCTAAGTACAAGTGTCGACACAAAGGAGATGTGTCGACACTCAGCAAAAGTATCAACACAGAAGGCATGTGTCGACACCAAGAAGATGTATCGACACTTAACAAGTTCAACACAAGAAGATGTGTCGACACAAAGGAGTTGTGTCGACACTTAGCAGAAATCAACTAAGTACTAAAGAAGAAGGACTTGTGTCGACACACATGATCTGTGTCGACACATGTTGAAGAAGCAGTGTCGAGAAGCAGATTCTACAACACAAGGAGTTGTGTCGACACCATGAAGGCTAGTGTCGACACTTAGTCTACTTGTGTCGACACTTAGTCTATAAGTGTCGACACTTAAAGACTGACTGTCGAGACACTTTCAGACAGTTACAGAAAATTCAAGAAGTGACTGGATGACTTGACAACTGCCATTCCAGCCGGTCTACTAATACTGTCAAACTGTCAGAAGATCGTTAGAACCGAATCAGCCGGTCATCATGAAGAAGGCTTATATAAGGCTTATTCTGTCAACAGATGGTGATTGATCAAGTAATTCATTGAAGAATCAATTGAAGTGATTAGAAGATTTAAGAAGTTGGAGAGAGAGAGAGCTTCTTCTAAGAAGATAGCTATTGAACCAGGCTGAGAAGAAAGTTTCAGAGTGAGATCTGATTCTTAAGTCAGCAGTGATTGAAGATCATCTGCATAGAGACTCAACCCTACTGTGTTCTAAATTCAAGAAGCTTTGAAGGAAGCCAAGGGAGGTTGATCTCAGCAAAGTTCTTCCAAGAACTCTTCAAGAACCAGACAACTCTTCTTTCTCAATCTGAGTTGTGGTTATATTCATTGTAATTTTAATTTTTTGTAGGATCCTAAGGGATCTGAGTTGTAAGCCTGAAATTATAAAGACTGAGTGGTAGGGCCTGTGTGCCTGAGTGTACGAGATTCATTTCTCTGAGTGTAGGTCTTATTGAGGGCTGAGTGTAGGCCTTGTTGAAGGCTGAGTGTAGGTCTTGGTGAAGACTGAGTGGTAGGGCTTTGAGCCTGAGTTGTAGGAACCTGTTTGGGGTTCTGAGTGTAAGATCTGAGGATCTGAGGAATAGTGGAGCAGTTTGGCCGAATCTAGTACACTACTAGATAGGCGAAGGGGGAAAGTGGATGTACCCAAACCTTGGGGAACCACTATAAAACTGTGTATACTCTGTGTGTGTCTGATTCTGTGTATGCTGTTTAAAGTTCTGTGAATGCTGTGATTAATTCTGCCTAAAAGTTAAAAAAAGATAAGGTCACCTATTCACCCCCCTCTAGGTGATTAAATACAATTTCTTTCAGTGCGTTCTCCCGCACGCATGTTGGCCTTCCTCCGTCACTGTTCGTCAGAGCTGCCGGTCACCGCCTTCAGCCACCATCTTCACTGACAAAATTGACGGACAGCTCGGGGTACCTGCCAGTCATTTTTCGGAAATTTGTGATCTAGATCACCAGAATCATGCAACGTCATTAATTGGCTCAAATTCCAAGATGACGCCCTCAGATAAACTATAAAAGGTCATCTTGCTTTCATTTGAAGTAGTCACGAATCCAGAAAATTAATAATAAGGATGCACAAATTGATAATGAGGGTGCATAATATTTTTTTTTGAATGCGTCATGAGGTTCTGAAAATTTTAATATTTGGGATCAGTGATCAACTTCTTTCAATTTTTTTTTTTAAAATTTCATTTTATCAAAGTTATTCTTTTTTCATCTGGCCACTGTTTTTGACGTATAAGTAGTCAAAATTCATTGGCTCGACGAGAGTAATCCAAATACACCAAATATTTTGAAAAATAATGAGGGATCAATGTCCCTCGGACCCCCCTCTACATCAGGGAAAGTTTTTTGGTCAGGAGAAGAGACCATGCCACCATCAGGAAATAAATACTCATTTCACTGGTGGGGCCCACACCCATTTCGAAATTTTGCCCCATCCCGAGGTCCTCCTTCGTCAGCTCTCAGCGGAACAATTGGTGGAAACCTAACCGGGGTTAGGCGGAAACCAAACCGTTTCTTGTTGTGGACTCGTTCATCGTTCCATTCTGAAGACCATGAATCAAGAAAAAAAGAGAGCTCCAGAGTTTTCTGTCAGAGACTTGGAGCTCCCTCCCTCCCTCCCTCCCTCCCTCCCTCTAGTGTGGAATTAGCTTTCCGCAAGCATAGTGCCTGCTCCACCGCAATCTCTTCTGCCTTCTTAAGTGAGGGCATAGCTTTCTGCCTTGACTTTATTCCATCTCTCTCGAAAATTCTAACACTTGTAACTTCAATCAAATTTGTGAACTTGGTCGGTACCGAACCGACCCATGTTTTTATTCTTTACGAGTTTTTTTCAGTCTTATCGTCTCTATTGTTGGTTCTCTTTTGATTGTTTACGTCTTTGACACTTTGGCTGTTTGACTTATTTTTCAGTTCATGAACGCATGAATCCGATTGTCCGGATTATCATGACCGCTTGACCGTGAATAAGTCTTTGACTCACTCTTGCGGTAAGAAAGTTTGATTCTCCGAATCCACAAAGTGCTAAGCCACCAGCAACAGCAATATTTTTGTGTATATTAGAACGTGCTGAAAATGTCTGGATCATTTAAATACACAAAAGAAACTTAAAAGGATCATTTAATAAACAACTATAAAATAATAATTATTATCTCAAAAAATAATAACTATGTCAACATCTTAATATTAATTAAGCGGCAACTGTAATAAATTCCTAACGGAAATAATATTGAAGCCGAGAAAAATGAAAGAAAATGCACATCAATTTAATAAAACTCCTGTCATTGATCATCCATAGGGGGTACACAAACGGCAATAAAAGACAGAAATTTTTAGTTGTGTTTCTCTCATCTATTTTTAGGTGTGGAATTAAATATAGTTGTAACATCTGATATCCTACGGCGGAGTTGTGTTTCTCTCATCTAGTTTTCGGTGAAATGCCGTTTTCGTCTGTGTGAAAAAGAGCGGACAACAATTAGAGAAAAAGAATTGTCGTCGATTGCCTAGCCGAAACTAAGTAGACGAACATAAAACTTTTTTAGTGAAAAATATCAATTTAATTATTCCCCGAATCCTAAATCTCATATCTAAATCCACATCTAGATCCAGTGCGTTGTGCGGGCAAGCTCATTGTCACAAAAGTAGCATTGGATCTACGCTAAAACTTTTATTAGTGCAACATTAGCTCCTTTTTCATACTTCACAATAGATAATTCAGCCTTCATCCTGTCTCTAGTAGCAAAATTATATGCACACACACAAGTATATGATGGAAAAAGAAAAGCACTCAAATTTATATTCACAACATTAAAGTTGTACAACTCTTGATTTATTGATGTCTTGCACACACAACTATATGCTTTGATGGATTTCAAAATTGTCGGGCTCAAATGAATTGTCATCTCCTTCTTATAGCCTTCAAAGTTTTTTAACTTCAATTAACAAAAGACTTAATGATGTAGCGTATGTTGCTAACGGAGATCTTCACGAGAGAAGACTCTAGTTCGCCATTCAACACACACTTGACCCGCCGCACCTACACAAGCATCTACCGCCGTTAATACGCAATCGTTTCGCGCACAAAGCATAAACACATTCGGGGAAGGATCGACTCTAAAACAGCGATGAAAAATGAGTCGACTCGTTCCCAAAGATAACGCAGAGGTTGTCAATCTCTTTTGAGAGCAAGACCAAGACTATAGGGCAAGATCCGCTCAAGCAAAATGGACCTACCCGGTCCGGAGAAAAGGAAACAAGAACAATAATACTTTTATTCAGAGATTTGAAAATCGATTGAGATTTAAGATCACGGACAACACGATGGTTCAACCTCCACAAATCTAAAGAGAAGAAGCACTAGAGAAGGGAAAGAGATTACCCAACCCGTTGGTGGAAAACACACTTGATAACTTTGTGGGAGAATCACTCTCTCCACGGTTTCCACCGGCATCGCACCGAATGGATCCACCGGCGTCGCACCGAGTGGGGTTGCCGTCCTTCTTCCTTGGAGTCGCACCAAGAAGCCACGCCGGAGGCTCCACGAGAGGGGAGGCCGAAATGGAGGAAGAGGGAGACAACGGGGGGGGGGGGGGGGGGGGGGGGGGGGGGGGGTCTATTCTCTAGCCCTCGGCCAAAATTCTTTTTGGAGAAGAGGAGTTAGGTTTTTTGTTGCAGCAAGTCCAGAGCCGCCCCGCTCTGGCGACCATCACGGCCTAGCCAGAGGCCCACGAACTAGCGGCCCACTGCCGGGCTGCAGCCCAAGCACCCCACCCATGACCGCACTTATTCTCAGCTCAGTTGGTGATAGTCCATGTTAAGAAAGGGATTTATCAAGGGGGCTGGGTTCGAGACCTTGCCTCAACATCCCGCCGCGCTGAGAATAAGTGCGGTCATGGGTGGGGTGCTTGGGCTTCAGCCCGGCAGTGGGCCGCTAGTTCGTGGGCCTTTGGATAGGCCGTGATGGTCGCCAGAGCAGGGCGGCTCTGGACTTGCTGCATTACTTAAGAAAGTAGACTTAAGAAAGTTTAGATGGACAAATCTAAATAGGTTTGGGGACAAATACTAATGGAAATAGCAAGGGGTTTCCCTCCAATAGCTTTTAATTTTCCACGCCACATCAATTAGTAATTACAAATTAATTGTCTTTTTCATAGGTGAATATTAAATTAATTGGCTTTTTAAAATGATAAAATTTTGGTAGATGCAGAAATCCTTCCATTGACTCGTTACTTGCTGATAATTCTCTACCTAATACTAACGTTGACAAATACTAGTGGCAGCTTTAAGTTTTTTTTGGAATTGTTATTCACACCTCATAATTGAATATTCATATCCATAATAATACAAATTTTAGCATATTTTTTCTTTAAACTTATCTGATATTTGTATCAAACATAACCTTTGTTTATGTTTCTCTTGAGCCTTAAACTCCCGCAGTCGAACTTTCACCTCTGCGCTCGCAGTCTCTCGCTGGCGGTCCGATAATATCTCGCCGCCCGTGGTAACCTTTATTCCGTCGCGCCTTCCCCCCATTTCCTCGCCGTCGGTCAACCTATAAATAGTTCGTTTTAGGTCGTATGTGTATGTTCTAGCATAACAACAGAGATGGTAAGTTCAATAATAACTCACTCCCAAGTCCACGAGTTAGAAGCCGAAGACACATGATACCGGTTGGCGCGGAGGCGGCGATGGCGGTTGACGCGGCGGTGGCGATGGCGATTTCGGTGCGGCGTCGGCGATGACGGTTTGCGGCGACGGCGATGACGATTAGTGGAGACGGCAACGGCGATGGCGGTTTGCGACGACGGTTGTTTCGGTGCAGCGTCGGCGATGGCGGTTTGCGGGGATGGCGTTGGCGGTTTGCGGCGACAGCGTTGGCGGTTTGGAAGCACACCATTAAATGCATCTGGACCGTCCGATCTCCAGAAAATCGCATCTGGCCAATGGATCTCAAAAACGGGCCTGCTAATATCCAGATCTCCAAAAACCAACACTCTTCACAGTTTCCGAAATGCCGATACCCGTCCCGCACTCCCGCCCCCTCACGGCTCCGCCCCTACGGCCAAACGCGACAGTATCCTCCCTCAACGGACTTCGCCCGCCCCCGGCAAGCTCTAATATAATTTTATAATATATGATAGTTATACATAATAACATATATAATATCATATATAATATCTTTGTATTATCTACATGCGGGGGGAGGGGGGTGAATATAGATTTAAAAATGAACTTAATCAATTATTTCAGAATTTGCACACGCAGATGCAAAGATGCTCGTGTGTGTGTCTATATATATATATCACTATAAAAGAAATAGTTTTGTCATGAATTTTAAACTCATTGAAGTCATCGTGACCGTCGAATCTGTCCTGATATTTCTACAGCCGTATGATCGAACCGCACCCTCTTTCTCCACATTTTCTAGGTCTCCTAAACCTAGGAGGGGTGGTCTAAACCTAT
Source organism: Platanthera guangdongensis (assembly GCA_039583875.1). Taxonomy (NCBI): domain Eukaryota; kingdom Viridiplantae; phylum Streptophyta; class Magnoliopsida; order Asparagales; family Orchidaceae; genus Platanthera; species Platanthera guangdongensis. Next base: position 78,753,057 of record CM077151.1, read on the forward strand.
GTTAAAATTTTGGAGAGAATAATAAAAACAAGCATCCAGCCCACAGACTAGCCGAATCTGCATAGCCAACCCGGTTAAACCTTGGATGATGTGTAGCCTGTCCGGTATATGTGACATTTCAAATTTTAAATGCAATGTTTTTAATTTATTCCAGGATAGATAATTTCAACTCACGATGTGAGACTAAATTTGAGAACCTTTAGTAACAAAATAAATAAAAAAACAAGGAGGCACGCCGGGTGAGAATCGAACCCCCGACCACCACCTTTTTAGGCTATAGCCACGTGTCTTTTCCACCGGGCCATGAACAACTTCATGTTTCATTTTTGAAAATCGCAATTTTTATATGTACTGTTACTAATGAAATTAAGTTAAAACTTACATACTATATATTAAATTGGTACCAGAACGAGGTTAATCAAATAAGGGCTAACACATTGATCAAAAAGTTCTAAACAGTTGCAAAGTTGCATATATATATATATAATCTATTTTCAAAATATCATCAAATAATTTTAAAGCATTTGCATCCACCAGACCTCCACTATGTAACTTAGAAAAGTTCACACTTTGTCACGTCAAAATCAAACTATACATAAATTCTGTTGATGAGAGTACCTTTGGCTCTATTTTAACAGAACCACCTATGTCATACAAGAAAGATGCAAGTGGCAACACCACAAAAGAACATGTACTAAGATTTGAATGGATAGAAGAGGAGAAAAAAGTGAAGGACTGGGATGTAAAAGTCATGAACATTCTAGTCTCAACAATGTCAGATGAAATATTCCAGAAAGTTGTTGATTGCTAGTCATCCAAAGAAATACTGGAGTCATTGTTTAGAATTGTTGATGGAAGCTCAGATGAAAGGAAGTGTTGCAGTATAGAGGCCGGACGGTCTGTTGCTGTTCGGAGGCCTGGCGGTCTGGCGGTTTATCTCAGCAGCTTGTCGTCGGGCTGTTGTTGTTTGATATCTGAGCGGTCTGGAGGTTTGTCTCAGGCAAATTCGAGATCGGCGGTCTAGCGGTCTCCTGTGGCGGCTTGTTCTCTGTGGCAGCTTGTTCTCTCCTTCTGGTGGTTGTCGAGCGGTTAGCCTACTCGTCTAACCACGCGATTTGTTCGGTTTGTTTATTTGTAAAGCCTCATATACTTGTAATTATTTAGTCTCACATTACTTATTTGTAATCTCTTCCATCTCCTCCATTCTATAAAAGGGAGGCTATACCTTTGTAATATTAACCTTTTTGGATAATAAAAATTTTGTTACTCCAAATTTTCGGTCTATTTGTTTTCTATTCGCACATGGTATCAGAGGGACTCGATCTTTTCCTATTAATTTTGTGAGCTCTCTCTGTCCGCGCGGCTTGATTCTTCTTCTTGCGACTTGTATTCTCGACTTGTTTCTTCAGCCTTCTTGCGCCCTGTTCGCGCGGTTTCTTTCTCTCATTGTCGTTGCCCTTTGTGTGCGCGGCCTATTAGGTTCTCCTTTCTTCTCGCCGTGACCTGTTATTCAGTCGTTGCGACCTGTTCTTCTTGCAGTGACCTGTGCTTAGTCGTTGCGCCCTCCCTTTCTAGCCGCTCCTCTTCTTAAGCCGGCGCGACCTGTGCTTAAGTCGTTTCGATCTGTTCCACTTGTCGTGACCTGTTCTTCTTGTCGCGGCCTGTTCTTCTTGTCGCGACCTGTGCTTAGTCGTCGTGCCCTCCTTTTCTAGCTGCGACTTGTTCTTCTCGCCCCTCTCTACTCTCTTCTATGGTAACCTCCGATATCTCTACCACTACTCTCGTTGCCGCTCGTCCTTATCTTCCTCATACTCCTTCGGGCAACCTTGGCACCATTTCCAAACTCATCAGTCCCAACTACCCTGATTCGAGTGTCTGCTTCACCTTCCTTCTCCGCTCTCAATGCAAATGTCATCATCTCACTGATGACACTCCCCTGTAAGATTCCCCTCTCTTTGACGATTGGGATGCCAGCGACGCTCCTGTCAGCACATGGCTGGCTAATAGCCTCTCTGATGAATGTCCACCCATCATTCGTCATGATGAAACAGTCAAGGCTGCTTGGCTTCATCTTGCCGTTATCTACTCCAAGGGGACTCATACGTCCCGCATCTATACTCTGTATGTGGACCTCTTTGTCCGTCCCTCCATGTCTCCTGCTGCTGCTTACCAATAAGTTCAGGCTCTCGGAGAAGAAATTCTCCAAAATTGCCCTTTCTCTGCGGATCTTGTTAAGCAACACAAACACTTCCATGAGCTTCTGGTTGTGTGTTATCTTCTGGGACTTCCTGAGTCATATGACATGATACGTCAACAAATCCTTGGCGAGGTGGATTCTCCCATCCCGGATGCCACTGCTGCCTGCATAGCTGTGGTTACCTTTCTGCTACAACGTCCGCTGTTATCCTCCCCTCCTCAACCAGACAACTACGCTCACCAAACTCAGCGCAGTAGCTCTGGTGGCCGCAACCACCCATCCAGCGAATGCGGTGCTTCCCGCTTTCTCTGTTCTCATTATGGCCGCACCTGCCACACGGTTGATCGCTGATGGAAGAAGCATCCTCATCTTCGACCAACTAGGGATGCTTCCACCTCCTCTTCGAAGCTGTCCGCCTCCATGGTCACGTCTTCAGGTAGTGCCCACGTCGCTACTCAAGGTAAATGGCTGATCTACTCTGGTGCTACCGATCATATGACCGACAATCCACAATGTTTTTCTCTCCTAGAACAGCATGATCGGTTGCTCTCGGTCTTTATTGCGGACGGCTCTCCCTCACCGGTCATTGGAACAGGAGTGGTTCAAGTCACTCTGTCTCTTCGCATGGCGGACACCCTCTACGTGCCCAAGTTTCCTTGCAATTTGTTATTTGTTATTTCTCTTTTCAAGCAACTATAGTACTTTATTACATTCACTTCTACTACTTGTTCTTTTCAGGATCCGGGCTCCAAATGGACGATTGCTACTGAGACTGATAGAGGCGGCCTCTACTTCCTCGACAACGTTTACGCACAGTCCGCCTTCTCCTCCTCTTCTACTGATCTTCTGCAGTGGCACCTTCATATTGGTCATGCTCCTCCAAGACTTCTTCCTCAGCTTCTGCTCCACCTTCCTCCGCAGAGTCCTCCTCTCAACTGTGACGTGTGTCAGCTTGGTAAACATCACCACTCCTCCTTTCCATCGAAGCAAGGTCGTGGATCTTCCCGACTGTTTGATCTTGTTCACTCCGACATCTGGGGTCCTGCTCCTACCCTCACCATAGGTCGGGGTAGTTCATATTTTGTAACCTTTATTGATGATTTCTCTAGATGTACGTGAGTGTATCTTTTAAAGGATCGCTCCGAACTGTTTTCTGTATGAACATCGTTTTATAATATGATTAAGAAACAATTTGACATATCTATTAAAATTTTTCAATCTGACAATGCTAAGGAATATCTTAGTATCGATTTCTCTTCTTTCTGTGTGCAACATGGTATTATTCACCAAACTAATTGTGTATATACCTCACAACAAAATGGGGTGGCGGAACGCAAAAACTGTCACCTCCTCGATGTCGCTCGCACTCTGATGACACAGATGAAGGTTCCTCGATCCTATTGGGGCTACGTTGTCCTCATCTCCTGCAATCTCATCAATCGCATTCCGTCCACGGTTCTCTGCGGTCAAACATCATTCTCCATTCTCTATTCGGGTAAGGATCCATTTCCTCTCCCTCTACGTATCTTTGGGTGCACGACTTTTGTGCACACTTCTTCCGCCACCCATGACAAACTCGCCCCACGTGCCACCAAGTGGGTCTTTTTGGGTTACTCTACTACTCAGAAAGGATATTATTGCTTTGACCCCGTGCTTCGTAAGCAATACGTATCCGCAGATGCGACCTTCTTCGAGAAAGCGTCTGAAAGTGGTAGTATGCACTGATACCACATTTGAGGTTAGACTGTTTAACTCTAGAGAGGGGGGTGAATAGAGTGTTTTAAAATCTTATCAGATTTTTATTTATATAAGTAAAATAGTGATACTTATAAGTGTAATCAGAAAGTGCAGAAATAAAAACTAAACTACACAGCAAGCAACACACAATAAAAAATGAGAGAGCATCACAAACGACACAAGAATTTTTATAGTGGTTCCTCTAAAACTTGGGTACATCCACTCTTCTATCACCCTAGTAGGAATCCACTCAGGTTTTTGATCAGGTGCCTTGCCACCAATCAGGTTTTTGCTTAGGTGCCTGTCACCACAAGATCTGCTTCAGGTAGATCAGGAAACCCTTCAGGCTTTTGATCAGGTGCCTAAAAACCAAATCAAGTCTTTTGATCAGGAGACTTGCAACCAAGTGTTTAACTTTTGAAGGGAGCTAGAACCCTGTGTACAGTGGGGTAAAACAAATAAAACTAGATATTGTCTTCTCTTTTCACAAAGCAACTGAGAAGACTTGTAGATCCTTGAAGGTGTCAAAGCTCCCCCGGAGATGAAGATCTGTTCTGGAAGAATGAGAGCTTTGCAGGATGAGTATGTCTTCTAAAGATTTCTCCAGGAAGCTGTAGACAGATAGAAGTTGATTGTCTCTTGAAAGCTTGTTGGAGGATGAACACTTGATGAAGATAGAGTTTTTCTTGAATATTTTTTGGTGCTCTGTCTCTACTATTCTTACTGTCTGTCTACTGAAAGAGAAAAGAATCTCTTTTATATATCTCTGTCTAATTCTCCTTTGAATTTTGAAATCCTTTAGCATTGAATGCTGACTGCCTGGAGAATGGGAATGCAGCTGGAGAAAATATATCATTAATGAATTTCCCGAACTGTCCTATTAAAAACTACAAGTAACATTCCTGATGAATACCATAATCAATGATGCCACTAACGACTAGATTCAGAGAATATAAGCATTGATTATTTAGGAATTACTGCATGAGAATAAGGACAAAGAGAGGGAAAATTCCAAGTCTGGAACTGCACAACAATCGTCGACCAGAGAATAGATTTCGTCGACCAAAGATCAAAGATCGTCGAGCTGAGAAATCTTGTTCATCGACCTGAGAATTCTTGTTCGTCGACCTGAGAACCAAGTTCATTGACCTGAGATCAGCTAACTGCTTTCTGTGAAAAACTTCTCATTTTGTGCTCTAAGTTCGTCGAGCTGATAATGTAACTTCGTCGACCTGAGTTCAGAGAAAGTATTCTGGTCTTAATTTGTTGAAGTTGATCTCCTAGAATTCGTCGACCTGAGCTCGAATATCGTCGAGCTCAACTTAGAGAATTGACTCTGAGTTCGTCGAGCTGAGCACGACTTTCGTCGAGTTGAGTTCGACGCGTCGAACTCACTTCCTGAACTGATTTTCTTCTAAGTCTTTGAGTCTTCTGCTGTCTTCTGTTGGTTGGTCCATGTAAAGTTGCATCTAAGGACTTAGCCTAAACTCTAGGACACAATGACATGATCCTAACTATACGTGGTGGGTCAATTATCATAGTTAGTGAAACTAGCCCAAATCAACTAGGGATCCAACAATCTCCCTCTATTTGAGTGAGGTCACTAATAGACATGAAATAAAGAACAATCACAAAGCAGAAAATATATCTGGCAGAGAAATTAAAAACAACAGCAGATATTTACAATGTAGCTTTGTGACAGTAAATAAATAAAAGTTCAGCAAGACAGAAACTTAAACATAATGAACTCATTTCTTTTTCTTCTGTTTCTCCTTTTGCTTGTCCTCCTTTTCTTGGTCAGCTAGCTGTGTAAACTTGATCTCTCTATTAGGATCAGTTGCATGCTTTTTGGACATAGTCATATCAGCAGCTCCAATGATGTTGAGAGATGTGGTTCTAGGCACAACAACCTCTAGGTGTAGATTCATATAAGCATCAACATTAAAGAATTTGTTAGCTTTCTCATACCTTTTCAATTCTTCTTTCCTGTATTTGGACATTGTAGAATACTGGGAGGCATCCTTTCCTTCAGCTTTAGCTTTGTTTATCAGTTATAATCCAACCAGTTCCTGGAACCTAGCCATTCTAGTAGTAGTCTCTGTCTCTGGATCCACAAAGGGAATGGGAGGAGACTCTGGCTTTTTGGGACTGTCAGACTTTTGTGGTTCAGGAGCTTGTTATTGCTGTTGCTGAGGATGTTGATATTGTTGCTGATGTTGATGCCTGCTTGAAGGGTACCTCTGTTGGCTGCTTCCTTGAGAAGATGAGGATCTACCATGTTGTATATGATATGTTTGAGTATATGAGGTAGACCTCTGAGAAGATCTGCCTGAAGCACCAGCAGCAGGTGGAGGAGGAGGAGGACCTTTCTTGTGTCTCTGAGGTGGAGGAGAATATCTTCTGCTTTTCTTTCTTTCTTTTTGATAATTCTTAGACAGCCACATCCAGGCTGGCATTCAAGGGCAAGGAGTATTTTTCTGAAGGATATAGTAAGGAGTATCATGTGTTGGATTAGGCTTGCGTGCAGCAACTGGAGGAGCCTTCATTTTATTTGAAACTTTCTTTTTTGCAGAAGGGCTATCATCAGAATCATCATTATCATCTTCATCATCCTCAGAGGAGCATTGAGGATCATCATATAAGGCATTAATAGCCTTCAGAAGATCTTTGTCAATTTGCAGTTCTTTGTCAACTTTATTTTCGGCCTGAGGCTGTGCTTGAGGTACTGGGGCTGGAGCTGGAGCTGGAGTAACTGCTTGAGGTTTTAGAGCCTGAGGCTGTTCGGCAGCTAATAAGTTTTCTGCCTCTATATCAGCCATGATGATTTCATCCAAATCTAGCACTGGACTGTCATCCATTTTGTAAGTTGGAGCTGAGATGGCCTCTAGAGAAGAGATATCTTTGGAAGGGGATATGATTTGACTCTCAGTAACTGCAATACTGTCCTTGAATTGCTTAGCAACTGTAGGACTAATAGGTGTCGTATAAGGTACAATAGCCAAGGATGGCTTTAGGCAGACAGAAGGAAGAGAGCTTAAATAAACTGTATCAAAAGAATTCAACAAATTGAATAAATCCACTATGGGATGGACAAAGCAATCACCAACAGTTATTATATTTATATCCCCTATAACTGTATCTGTATCAAGAACCATATAAATATCTGTATCTAAATCTGTAACTGTTGCTGCTGAAATTGGAGAAGCTTCTTCATTGAGCATCTCCCCCTGCCTGATTTCAGCAGAAGCTGGAATCAGGCCCCTAGTGGAAGAAGGAGGGACAGATGAGGCAGCAAAGAGAGCAGCAAGAGCAGAAATAGAATTGGCAAGAGGTGTAATGGCCTTTGTTATAAGAGTCCTAATCACTGGAGTGATGTGCTCCAGGATGGTAGACAGGGAAGGAGAAAATGTATCCATAAACTCAGGTGGAGTGTGGGTGGATACAGAAGTATTAGCAGAAGGAGGGACATCAGGGAGGATGTCATCCTAAGGAGATGATCTGGGGGATGGTGTGTGACTGGGAATGTCATGGACAGGGGAGGTAGGTGTGGATGGTAAGGAGGTGAGCAGATTGAATGTGGGGGATGACAAGAAAGTGTCAGTGTTGATGTCTTATAGATGGGATGGAAGAGGAGATTGAGGAGGTGTGAGATGGAGTGGAGATTGAGGAGGTGTTGGCAGATGAGTTGGTGAGGGGATTGAGATGGATGGTTGTTGTATATGAGGAACTGAAGATGGTTGGGTAGATGAAGGAGTTATTGTTGGAATAGATATGGTTGAAGAAGGAGGTGGTGGAGGAGCTTCTTCAGAACTAAGGTGGGGAGTGGCTGTATCAGCCCTTGTGCCCTCAGAAGGCCTGGAGGAGGAGGAAGCCTTGGTTGGCTTTGTGATCCTCCTCTCCCATCTGCCAAATATGGCAGAGGTTAGCCTCTTGGAGGCATTGATGAACACTGGTGTGGAAACCAGATGTTCAGATGTTTTCTCCTGCAAAAAAATCCCCAGAACTCTGCCAAAACAGACTTCTTTCTTGTTGTTCTTCTTCTTAATCAGATCAAATAATAACTAACCCCAGTTGATTCCTTTCTTATCAACCAAGGCAGCCATCACCAAGAATCGGTGCCTGGTGATATAGTCATGTGATGTATGCTTTCCTAACAGCACCTTCCCTGCTACATCAGCTAAGAACTTGTATTCAGCAGACAAGTTCTTTTTCAGTAGCTTATTAGGGTTATCTCCAGAATGAACCATTTTAATCAACACATTGGTATACTCTTCAGAGTCCATTTCTATCTCATCAGTACCATTCAATAGACCGAAAATGTCGATTAGTATATTTGGAGAGAGGGAAACTTGGTCACCAGAAATAGTTCCTGTTATGGTATCTTCTGTTGTGGAGGAAGTAAAGACTCATTCTTTGATTTCAGTCATTGCAATCTTGATTCTCAGTGTCATGAACCGCTTCAGATGTTGATCTTCAAACAACTTCAAGATTTCTATAAAGATTGCGTCAGAGAACTAGAAAGAGTCGAAATCTATATCAAAGCCCATATCGAATTTCATGGTGGAGATAGCACTTGCTGGAATCGCCATGAATGCACCTGCAAGAGAGAAAAAAAGATCAAGTGCAAAGGAACTGAAAGCGCGGGACGGAGGTGGAAGAAAACCTAGATATAAAGTTTTCAGAATATGAACCGCCAGTCTCCGTTCGACAAAAAATGAAAAGATCTTCGATTTGAGTTCGACGAAGTATTTTAATAGAAAATGAATTCGTCGATCTCAGTCTAAAGAAGACGAATAAATAGTCGATCTTAGTTCGACGAAAAATTCACTGAAGTAAGGATCGTCGATCTTCGTTCGACGAAAACTGTTTCACTAAGAAGTGATCGCTGAACTCTGTTCGATGAACTCTTCACGAGGAGTTCAAAGATCGTCGATATCCGTTCGACGAACTTTCCACAAATCATCGACCGCAGACAAAAAATAAATTAACTCATCTTCATTAATCATTCCTAACTGATTTAAGAAAAACAGATGCTTCTTCTCATCCAATGGCTTGGTGAAGATGACTGCCCTTTGTAAATCAGTAGAAATGAAGACAAGATTAATTTTATTTTTGTCTACACAATCTCTAAAGAAATGATGTCTTATTTCTATATGTTTGGTTCTACTATGATGCACTGGATTTTGTGTTATGGATATAGCACTAGTACTATCGCAATATATAGTTGAATTATTTAAGTTGTGTCTATAATCTAGTAGTTTGTTTTGTATCCACAAAACTTGTGAGCAACAGCTGTCAGCAGTTATATATTTTGTTTTTGCAGTTGATGTGGACACAGAGGTTTACTTTTTACAGAACCAGTACACTAGTCTATCACCAAGGAATTGACATGTTCCTGTGGTACTCTTTCTGTCCACTCTACATCCAGCATAGTCAGCATCTGAAAATTCAGTTAAGTCAAATTCTGACTCTGATGGATATAGAAGTCCTCGATTTGGGCAACCTTTTATATATCTCAAAATTCTTTTTAGCAAAGTATAGTGAGATTCCTTATGGTTCACTTGGAACCTAGCACAAATGCATGTAGCAAACATTATGTCTGTTCTACTTGCTGTGAGATATAATAGGGACCCAACAATAGCCCGATACAACTTCTGATCAACAGTTTTTCCATGCTCATCAGAATCTATCACAATATTTGCAGTCATGGGTATCTTCATAGCTAAGGCATCACACATCCCAAATCTTTTGATAAGCTCCTTAGCATATTTAGATTGAGAGATGAAGATACCATCAGAAGATTGTTTCACTTGGAGACCAAGGAAATATGAAAGTTCACCCATGCTACTCATCTCAAACTTTGAATGTATAAGGTTAGAGAATCTTTTGCATAGTTTGGGATCAGTTGAGCCAAAGATAATATCATCAACATAAATTTGTACTAATATGATTTTATCTTTATGACGCTTAATAAAAAGTGTCCTATCTACAATGCCTCTAGAAAATTTATGCTCTAATAAGAAGCTAGCTAAGGTCTCATACCAAGATCTTGGAGCTTGCTTTAAACCATAGAGAGCTTTATGCAATCTAAAGACATGAGATGGATAGGTTGGAGATATAAAACCTGCTGGTTGCTCCACATATACTTCTTCTTTTGGTTCTCCATTCAGAAAAGCACTTTTAACATCCATCTGATAGACTTTGAACTTCTTGAATGTAGCATAGACAAGGAAAATTCTTATAGCCTCAAGTCTTGCAACAAGAGCAAATGTTTGATCATAATCAATGCCTTCCTATTGCCTATAGCCTTGAGTTACTAGCCTTGCCTTGTTCCTCATAATGTTGCCTTCTGCATCCAATTTATTTCTGAAAATCCATTTGGTTCCAATGACTGGGTAGTCTTTGGGTCTAGGAACCAATTCCCAAACTCTACATCTCTCAAATTGATTGAGCTTCTCTTGCATTGCAATGATCCAGTGGGGATCTTGCTCTGCATCTTTAATGGATTGGGGCTCATGTTGAGAGAGGAAACAAGTAAACATCAAGTCAGGGTTGAGTTGATGTCTTGTTTGCACACCAGCTGAAATGTCTCCAATCACTTGAGATCTAGGGTGATCTTAAGTGTGACAAAATTAGTGGGAGGAGCTAGTTGGGCAACAACTTGGGGAATAAATTTCTCTTGTGGAATTGTATTAGCTGTTGGAAAGGGTTCAGTCACTTCTATGCTTTCCTCTTCACTTTCTTCTTCAACTTGTGGAGATGGATGTATTGGAACCTCTTGGGTGAGGCTTAGATCATCCAATCTCTCACACAAGTAAGGTACCTGCAAAGTGATGTTGGTAGAAATTTCTTTCTCCTTATAAGACATATTAGCTTCATCAAAAATCACATGAATAGATTCTTCAATTTTTAAAGTAGATTTATTAAACACCCTATAAGCTTTGCTGACTTGGGAATATCCTAGAAAAATTCCCTCTGCAGTTTTAGCTTCAAACTTTACAATGTATTTCGTGTCATTGTTATGAATATAACATATACAACTAAATATTTTAAAATAGATGATTTTAGGTTTCTTCCCTTTAAGCAATTCATAGGGAGTCATATTCTTAAGTTTATGTATTAAACTTCTGTTCAGTACATAGTTTGTTGTACTTACAGCCTTTACCCAAAAGGAAAGGGGCATGTATGTATCTGCAAGTAATGTGTCTGCAGCTTCAATTAAGGTTCTATTTTTTCTTTCAGCCACCCCATTTTGTTGAGAAGTTCTAGGAGATGAGAGGCAATGTTTGATACCTTCATTCTCATAGAACTCATGCATAAGAAGAGACTCAAACTCAGTACCATGATCACTTCTGATCAATGTAACTTGAGTAGAGTACTCAATCTGTATGGTCTTGAGAAAATCTGTAAGAACCTTGAATGTATCTGACTTAGATCTCAAAAAGAACATCCAAGAGAATCTTGAGAAGTCATCTACAACAACTAGAGTATAAGATTTCCCTCCTAGGCTATGTACAGCAATAGGGCCAAAAAGGTCCATGTATAGCAAGTACAGGATCCTAGGTGAATCACTTTTATTAACTGATTTAAAACTAGACTAAGTTTTCTTTCCTAATTGACAAGCCCTGCAGAGGCCTTCCTTCTTATAGGGACCACAAGGCAAACCTCTAACAAGGTTGTCTTTAGATAACCTAGCAATGTTTTTCATATTAACATGTCCTAATATTTTATATCATAAATCATTTTGATTGCTAACAAGATTAAGTAAACATATATCTGATGTTATAGAATGAAAATCAACTACAAATATGTTGCCTTGTCTATTTCTAATTAAAACAGTTTTGTTTTCTTTAGTAGAAATAATACAAGTGCTGGAGTTAAAGTATACCTGATAACCTTCATCGCATAGTTGACTTATGGAGATGAGGTTATGTTTTAGTCCACTTACATATGTAACCTTTTTGAAAGTGACTGTTCCAATCTTAACTTCTCCAAAACCTTCAGACTGACCACAATTTGAATCACCAAAAATCACCTTTGGTCCCACCTTAGACTTATAGTTATTTAGGTTGTCCTTGCTGCCAGTCATAAGCTTGGAGCATCCACTGTCCAGATACCATTGTTGATTTAAAGCTGGACAGCTCTTTACCTGCAAAGAAAACAATTAGTTGTTCTTGACCCAGATTACCCTGAGTCCTTTATTTTTCTGATAAGAAAAACTTGATATAACTAAAAATTCAGGTTGTGATTTATATCCTAAGGGATGGTATCTCCTAGGTGGAATTTCCCAATTAGCATAAGGATTAAAAGGTTTACTAGATTGATTAAAATTTTTGTTAAAATTATGATTTTTGTTAAGTCTGACTGGGTTCGACGAAAAGTTGTAAGTTCGTCGATCGGAGTTCGACGAAATGGGATGAGATCGTCGATCTCTGCTCAGAGAATGAACATATTCATTTTTTGCGCTCCTAGTTCGTCGATCTCTGCTGGACGAACCATACAAGATTCGTCGATCGCAGTAAGACGAATTATTACGGCTAAAGTTGGCGTTCATCGATCGTCGATCGGGGTTCGACGAACTAGCCACATTTCGTCGATCTGAGTTCGACGAAAGCTGTTGAACTTTGTTTTTATTTAGTATTTTCTTATTTCTGTTCTTTTGATTTTTAGATTTAAGCAAGTATTTTGTGGGTTGCTTATTGTTTATTACCTCTTTTTCTTTAGCTGAAACAAATTTTATAGGAGTTGATAATATGTTTTTCTTAAGTATGGGAGGTAAGCTTGATGAAGCACCTAAGCCCAGTTTGTCATTTAGTTTGGCATTGACTGTACTTGTGATGTCCATCAGCGTAAGGCTTCTCCCATTGAGAGATTCCTCAAGTTGCTTAGCCTCACATAGTTCTGATTTTAGAGAAATAATTTGTTCATTTGCTAAAGCTAGATCATCCTTAAGCTTAGTGTTTTCAGCAAATATATTATCAAATTCAGATTGCCTATCTCTTAGCATTTTGATTTTTTTCAGATTTTATTGGGACATTCAATAATGATTTGAATTCATTTTTAAAATCAATAGAATTGAAGTCAAAGGAAGAGATTACATGATCCTCTTCTATCTCAGATTCCTCTTCTGATTCTTCAAAATGACTTTCTGCTTGATCTTCAGTATCAGGCCTGTTGCATGAGGCATTGATTACCGTGAGGCAAACTTCTCTTGCCTTGGCTTCTTCTTCATCTTCACTGGAGCTGGAAGATGAGGTCTCTTCATCAGTATCACTCCAAGTTTCAGCAATGAAACCTTTTTCTTTTCTTTTATATTTGCTGAAGGAGTGTTTGTTTGAATGCCTGCTGGAGTTCTTCTTATTCTCTTTCTCTTTTCTCCTGTCTCTTTTCTGAGCTTCTGGGCATTCAGGAAGAATGTGCGTAGGCTTTCTGCATCCAAAGCAGACAATCTCCTTGGTAGGAGTTCTGTCATACTTAGGTTTGTCATCATTCTTGGATGACCTTCTTCTGAAATCTTTCATGGCCAGTTTGTAGAATCTTTTCGCCAGCAAGCTCATCAACTCTTCATTTGCTGGAAGGGTTTCAGATTTTTCCGTTGCTTTGAAAGCAATATTGTGTTCCTTCCTTGAAGAGGTTGAGGCCTTCACTTTAGCAGCCTCTCTGGTCTTTATTAATTGCTCATAGGATTTGAGTTTTCCCAAGAGAGACTCAGTGGATATCTCATTCATGCTTCTGGCTTCTTTGATTGGCCAGATCCTGGAATCCCAAGTGCTGGGGAAGCACATCAGGATCTTATCATTGATCTCATTCAAGGAGATATCTTTGTCCAGGGTCTTTAGTTCATTGATGATAACACTAAGTCTTTTATACATCTCAGCCACTGTTTCAGATTCCTCCTTCTTGAAGTTCTCATATTAAGATATTAGAAGGGATCTTCTATCCTTTCTTTCATCTGCTGAGTCTGCCGCCATCTGGTTTAAGGAGTCCCAGATTTCTTTTGCAGAGGTTCACTCAGCCACCTTCTGGAAGATATTATCTGACATGGTTTGAGCCAATATATTCATAGCTTTAGCATCAGCTATTTTAGCTTTCTTCTGAGCATCAGTCCACTCAGGTGGTGGAACTGCATGAGTGCTAGAAGTAGCTGTAGATGTAGATGTTATAGGTTTAGGAGGACCTGTCAAAGTAGAGTTGAAAATATCCTCATCAATAGAATTCATGTATAGCTTGGTTCTTGCCTTCTAGAGTGCAAATTTGTTTAAGTTGCAGACTGGAGGTCTGGTGATAGCATAATATTTATTTTGTGTCATTGTTGTAATAATAGAAAAAACTATAGAAGAGAGAAACAATCTAACAAGGATCTTGGTTCAGATGTGAATCTGTGAAACCAAAGATAACCTCGCTCTAATACCAATTGAAAGTAGTAGTATGCACTGATACCACCTATGAGGTTAGACTGTTTAACTCTAGAGGGGGGGGGGGGGTGAATAGAGTGTTTTAAAATCTTATCAGATTTTTATTTGTATAAGTAAAATAGTGATACTTATAAGTATAATCAGAGAGTGCAGAAATAAAAACTAAACTACACAGCAAGCAGCACACAAAAAAAATGAGAGAGCATCACAGACGACACAAGAATTTTTATAGTGGTTCCACTAAAACTTGGGTATATCCACTCTTCTTCCACCCTGGTAGGAATCCACTCAGGTTTTTGATTAGGTGCCCTGCCACCAATTAGGTTTTTGCTCAGGTGCTTGTCACCACAAGATTTGCTTCAAATAGATCAGGAAACCCTTCAGGCTTTTGATCAGGTGCCTAAAAACCAAATCAAGTCTTTTGATCAGGAGACTTGCAACCAAGTGTTTAACTTTTTAAGGGAGATAGAACCCTGTGTACAGTGGGGTAAAACAAATAAAAATAGATGTTGTCTTCTCTTTTCACAAAGCAACTGAGAAGACTTGTGGATCCTTGAAGGTGTCAAAGCTCCCCCTGAGATGAAGATCTGTCTAGGAAGACTGAGAGCTTTGCAGGTTGAGTAGGTATTTTAAAGATTTCTCCAGGAAGCTGTAGACAAATAGAAGTTGATTGTATCTTGAAAGCTTGCTAGAGGAAGAACACTTTATGAAGACAGAGTTTTTCTTGAATATTTTTTCGTGCACTATCTCTATTGTTCTTACTGTCTGTCTACTGAAAGAGAAAATAATCTCTTTTATATATCTCTGTGTAATTCTCCTTTGAATTTTGAAATCCTTTAGCATTGAATGTTGACTGCCTAGAGAATGTGAATGCGGCTGGAGAGAATATATCATTAATGAATTTCCCCAACTGTCCTATTAAAAACTGCAAGTAAAATTCCTGATGAAGATCATAATCAATGCTGCCACTAACAGCTAGATTCAGAGAATATAAGCATTGATTATTCAGGAATTACTACATGAGAATAAGGACAAAGAGAGGGAAAATTCCAAGTCTGGAACTGCACAGCAATCGTCGACCAGAGAAAAGATTTCGTTGACCTAAGATCAAAGATCGTTGAGCTGAGAAATCTTGTTCGTCGACCTGGGAATTCTTGTTCGTCGACCTGAGAACCAAGTTCGTCGACCTGAGATCAGCTAACTACTTTCTGTGAAAAACTTCCCATTTTTGTGCTCTAAGTTTGACGAGCTGATAATGTAACTTCGTCGACCTAAGTTCAGAAAAAGTATTCTGGTCTTAATGTGTTGAAGTTGATCTCCCAGAATTTGTCAACCTGAGCTCGAATATCTTCGAGCTCAACTCAGAGAATTGACGCTGAGTTCGTCGAGCTGAGCACGACTTTCGTCGAGCTGAGTTCGACGAACGTCGAAATCACTTCCTGAACTGATTTTCTTCTAAGTCTTTGAGTCTTCTGCTGTCTTCTGTTGGCTGGTCCATATGAAGTTGCATCTAAGGACTTAGCCTAAACTCTAGGACACAATGACATGACCCTGACTATACATGGTGGGTCAATTATCCTAGTTAGTGAACCTAGCCCAAATCAACTAGGGATCCAACAACGTCCTATTTCTTGTCAGACTCCTATCCCTCTCCGGATATTTCTTCTCCTCCTACCACCCCCACCACCATGCCTACTCCCATTGAGATTTCCCCACCTTCATTTCCACCGTCTCCTCCTTCTCTTTCTCCCTCTCCACCGCTGCTCTCTCCCTCCTCTCTGTGGTCATCTCTCTCCACTCCCAGACTAGCTCTATCCGCCACGAATGCTCCGGTTACTGAGGAACACGCCGACCTGGATCTTCCCATTGCTCTTCGCAAATGGGCGCGGACGTGTACCCAGCACCTGATGGCTGCTGTTATTTCCTATGATTGTCTAACTCCTTATAGTATGGCATTTGCATTGGCTATCTCTGCGACTGCCACTCCCCGCACCTACTAGGATGCTAATGTCGTTCCTCATTGGAAGGCCTCCATGGATGAGGAAATTTCTACCCTCACTAAAAGGGGTACCTGGACCCTTATTCCTCCCCCTTTGGGCACTGATGTGGTTGTCTGTCGCTGGGTCTTTGTTGTAAAGTTCCTTCCAGACAACAACATCGATCGATACAAGGCCCGCCTGGTCGCCAAAGGCTTCACTCAGTCTCATGGTGTTTATTACTTTGACACCTTCTATTTTGTTGCTCGTCTCAGCACCATTTAGGTCCTTCTCTCTGTAGTTGTCAATAGGGATTGGCCCATTTCACAACTGGATGTTAAGAATGTCTTTCTCTATGGTGATCTTCAGGAAGATGTTTACATGGAACAACCTCCTGGGTATGTTGCTTAGGGGGAGACACGAGTATGTTGGCTGAAGAAGGCCATATATGGCCTAAAGTAAATCCCTCGGGCTTGGTTTGAAAAGTTTAGAGGCATTATTATTGCCATTGTTGTAACATCTCCGTCCGCCACATAAAATATAACAGAAGGTCCGGCCAGGGCCCCACACCATATTCTACAGACAGTCGGGGACATTACTGGTGTTACATTGGTTTTGTAAGAAGTTCGGCCGATCACTCCTTATTTTTTTGCAAAACCTCCTCGGGTCTGGTGGTTCTTATTGTATATGTGGATGACATTCTTCTTACTGGCAATGACCAGGCTGGGGTAGCTTTGACAAAGAAATACCTCCATCAACACCTGGTCACAAAGGATATGTGCTCCCCAAAATACTTTCTGGGGATTGAAATTTCTAGAAAGCCCAACTCCATGATCCTTTCCCAATGAAAGTATTCTCTTGATCTACTAAAAGAGGCAGGGTTGACTGGTGCTAAACCTGCCCGATGACCTATAGCTGCTGGAGAAGACAAAACTTAGACAGATGACTCGCCTCTTCTATCCAATCTTACGAGGTACCGACGTCTGGTTGGCAAACTCATTTATCTCACGGTAACCAGACCCGACATCTCCTATATTGTAGGTAAGGTGAGCTAATTCATCCAAGCTCTTAGAGAGTGTCATCTACAGTCTGCCCTGAGGATATTGGAGTATGTTAAAGCAGTGCTAGGGAAAGGACTTCTTTTTCAGAAGAATGGTCACTTGAGGGTTGAAGCGTACTCAGATTCCAGCTATGCTGATGACAAAGGAGACCGCAAGTCAACGTCGTGCTTTTGCATATTTGTTGGAGGAAATCTTGTGAGCTGGAAGAGAAAGAAATAGTCCGTGGTCTCCAGGTCTAGTGCAGAAGTGCAATATCGTAGTATGACATCAACCACATGTGAGTTGAAATGGTTACGAGCTCTCATACATTACTTAGGAGAGGTCAACAACTATCCTCTTCCTATGTTCTGTGACAATAAGGCCGCGATATACATCTCCAAAAATCCGGTTTTCATGAGAGAACAAAACACATAGAAGTAGACTGTCATTTTATTCGGGAAAAGATATTGAAGAAACAGATTTGTACTTCGCTTGTCACTTCTGACAATGAGTTGGCAGATATCTTCACCAAGTCGTTGTCTGCTTCCTTTTTCCACATTTATGACAAGCTGGACATGATTGATATATATGCTCCAGCTTGAGGGGGAGTGTTGCAGTATGGAGGTCGGGCGGTATATTGATGTTCAGAGGCTGGGCGGTCTGGCGGTTTATCTCAGCAATTTGTTTGTCGGGCTGTTGTTGTTTGGTATCCGAGCAGTCTAGCAATTTGTCTCAGGCGACTTGGAGACCGGCGGTCTAGCGGTCTCCTGTGGCAGCTTGTTCTCTCCTTCTGGTGGTTGTCGAGCGGTTAGCCTACTCGTCTAACCGTGCAACTTGTTCGATTTGTTTATTTGTAAAGCCGCATATACTTATAATTATTTAGTCCCACATTACTTATTTGTAATCTCTCTCATCTCCTTCATTCTATAAAAAGGAGGCTATACCTTTGTAATACTCATCTTTTTGGATAATAAAAATTTTGTTACTCCAAATTTTCAGTCTGTTTGTTTTCTGTTCGCACAGGAAGGATAAGAGGTCTCTTCTCATATCTAAATATAAGAATTTCCAAAAGAAAATTCAAGAGACTATGGCTGAGATGTATGAAAGATTCAATATCATTGTCAGTGAACTTAAAGGGCTGGACAAAGAGATCTCAATTACTAAGAACAATGATAAGCTTTTCATGTGTCTAAGCATATGAGATTCAAGAATCTGGGTCATCAAAGAGTCCAGATGCCACTAAGAAATTACTACTAATGCCCTGTTAGGGAAGCTGAAGTCCTATGAACTCATATTAAAGACTAGGGCTAAGTCAGAAGTGAAAGATAAACACTCTACCCCTATAGAGAAGTCTACTGCTCTTAAAGATACTGATGGAGAACCTTATAACTTTGAAGAGAAGATGTTTAATCTCCTGCTTAAGAGATTTAGAAGATGGGTTTAAGCAAAAGACTTTAGAAGAAGAGAAAGGGGTTTCAGCAAACCCAAATTTAACAAGACCCAAAGCAAGGAAGTTATCTGCTTTGCCTGCAGAAATCCAGGTCATATTACTCATGACTGTCCTGAACAGAAGAAGGATAAGTCAAGCAAAAAGGAGCACAAAAGGCCATCCTTCAATAAGAGGGGTAAAAAGAAGGAAGAGGTTTCATTACAGAAACTTGGAGTGACACTGGTTCAAAGTCAAGTTCTTCATCAAAGTGTGACAATGAGGCTGTTGTTGAAGAAGCATGTCTGATGACTTTAGAATCTTATTCAAAAGATGAAGAAGATCAGGTATGTTGCTTTGATAATATTGATTTTTCATCTAATGAATTTAAGAAATGTTTCAAAGATTTTTGTAAGATCAATTAGAAGCAGAAAAATAACTACAACATATCAGAAAAGAAATTAAATTAAAAAAGAGTTGTCTATGTGATGATGAACAAATTCAACAAGACAATCTTTTTAAAATAGAAGTGAAGAGGCTTAAACAACAAGTAACATAATTAATTAACAAGAATGCACTTCTAAAAAATCAGCTAACAAAGCAAAAGTCTTTGAGCACTCCTGAAATGGTAGGAGTCAACAACTCAGGAACATTACTGAAAATCTAACAAAAAGATTTAATCACCTGGGATTGGGAGCCGACCCTACCAACACAAAAAATTTTCCAACACACCTGCATGGAGGAATCCTGTATTCTTCATTAAAGCTAAGGATAAACAACATATTATAATTCCATATAATGACCCAATTCGCATTATAGCAGATGATGACCATGAAAAGATCACTATATTTAATAGAGTAAGTTTATCTAAAGATAAGGACATACTAAAAGAGAAACCAATAGAACATAAAACCATAAGGAATAAAAATTTTGCTAGCTTGGAACATGCATCGACTTTATTTCGACGCAACCTCCATTATGCGTCAACATCAAATCGACGTAACTAGAAAGTTATGTCGAGTGCCAGTCAAAGCATTTCCCCAGATTATAGTTTTAAAATGTTTTTCTGATTATCATCTTTCTCAACTTGAATATATTAATTATTTGAGAAGAGTTCTTGATACTAGAAGTTGTTGGTTTGACAGACCAACACTCTTTTATCCTAAGAGGTATCATGAAAGGCCATCTTATACCTTCATCACCCTATATAATGCAAAAAAGGGCAATGGGCCCAAGGTAATCTGGGTATTAACTAATGTTTAGTTTCCTATGTATGGAAAGGACTGTCCTTCCACAAACCAACTGTGGCACTTGAATAGTGGATGCTCCAGGCACATGACTGGACACAAAAGATTGCTGGGAAACTATAAGGCCAAAAATGGTCCCAAACTCATAATGTCATCCCCAAAGCTCAGTTGCATCTGATGGGTGTCTTGATGATAGGGAAGAAAATTGATTAGAGTAAATGTCTTTTGTACCTCATAAGTCATAAGTACAGTATCAAGGACAATGCATACATCACTTTTATGAGTTAGATTCTAAAGCACAATTATCCTACATTTTGCAAATCAAAGGAAGTGAATATCCCTCTGAGGAAGAGAGTGTCAATTGCTCTCTCTTCAAAAAAGAACTAGGTAAATCATCAAACCTGGATTAAGAAAGAGTCCCCTCCACTATCTCCTCAAACTGATCTCCCGGAAGGAACTCCGCAAGAAGGCACCATTCTTCACTCTACATCTCCCATCTCATTACCAAATGAACCTTCAACAATACAACAAATAACAACACTACCTTCCTCTCCAGCCAGAACAAGTGCATCTGCTACTTCTTCCATTCTTGCTACACACCTTAATAATATTATTCTTCAAGCAATACAACAGTCCACTACCTCCCTCACTGGCCTTATGGCTGAACATGCCTGATTCTCACAACTTCCTTTAAACACATGGAGACCCGACTTGATAGAGTCAAAGAGTTTGTGAAGTGAGTACAAGCTAAGCTGACTTCCATCAATGTCACCGGATCTTTCTTAACCTTACTAGCTTATGTGGTACAGAAGGGGGAGATGTCTGAGGAAGTTCAGAGAATGAGGCCCTAAGTAAAGAAGCTAGAGAATCTTTGATGAGAAAAGAAGATGATGACCAAATGGTTCAAATCTCAACAGTTGCAGTTCAAAGGGAGTCACCAAGACAGGGGAGAATGACTCAAGTCATATTCTACAAGTTGTAATGGAAGCAATGCAAATGACAAGTGAGATAGAGAATGATCTTGCAATTTAGGGAGAGCTTCAAGGCAAGATAGATGAAGATTAACTAGCATCAATACCTTCAATTTTATAGAAAAAGGAAAATCTCCTCTAAGAAAGATGCAATTTAAAAGCTCTTAAAGGTGATATATATTATATATGCTGGAATTCTATACTACTGAGAGTCATGATGATATTATGCAAAAATTCTTCTATACAATTTATTCTGAAGCTAATCATACATTTGCCACTCATGTTATGCCCTTTGCATGTATTTGTATCAATTACAGATGTGTGTTCAAAATTATTCTTTATATATCATGCTAAAATCACAATTAAAACTTTGTAAAATTTGTTAAGCTAAATAGGTGGAGATTGTTGGGAAAATCCCTTATTATTTAACATAACAAATTATATTAAAAGTGATTTTACATCCTAGGTTTATTACTCATATTATAGACAGGGTAATATGGTCATAAGTGTCCAATGAAGTTAGTAAAGTCAAAGGCATAAGCTAGGCATACTGTATTATAAAAGAAAATCCAAAAAAGCCAACATGCGTCGACTAGAAGTCGACGCAACATCGACTTGGTGTCGACATTAATATAACTGAAATTCAGAGAACTACAGATACTATGTCGACGCCACTTCAAGACAAAAGTTGACTCATGCGTTGATAAGATATCGACGCAACTTCGACAACAGAGTTATTTTATTCTGAAGCAAGAAGTCGATGTAACTCTTACATGAAATCGACGTAACGTTGAGTACAATTCAGACTGCAAATTTCAGAGAATTATTTCAGTCTTAATCTAAGGGGAAACTTTAAGTAATTAATTCAAATAATTCTAATCATTGGAAGAAGGTTTAAAAGAAATGATTCTCTATCACATTCAGAGAAGAATTTATAGAAAGACTTTGAAGAAGATGCTGAGATTCATTGAAATAACTTTGGAAGAAGATATTTTCATTCCATCTGAAGATATTATTTCAAGAAAGGGACAATTCAAAATGATTCAGAGATGATATAATCTATAAAGAAAATGAAAAAAGGAGACAGAAAAAAAGAACAGAAATACATAGAGCCGACTACTGTTCTTCATCTTCTCCATATTCAATCTTCTTTGTTAGTGCTTCAACAAACACTTCAGAAGAATAATTAGAGAAAATTATTGATCCAAGTCTAATAACCCCAACAAACTTTCATTCAACAAGGGGTTCATCATATTAAAGGATCAAATACACTTAGTGTCTAACAGTTCTCTGAATCTTGTTGAGAGGACTCATCCTGAAGACTTTTCTTCACCACTTTCTTTCTTGATTTGCTTCTTACTTCTCTTGTACTGATTGAGTAAAGAGTTTTTTAGAATATTTCTTCAAAGAATTCAGGTTGTGGTTCTGAGACTCTCCTTACCAAAACACTAAATTAATTGTGGTTCAAGATCTTCTTACCAAAAGATCTGATTGTTTGTTCTAAGAGTCTCCTTATCAAAAGACTCGGGCAATATGATAGTATATTCCTACCAAGGTGGTAGAAGAGTGAGTGTACCCAAATTTTGAGGAACCACTATAGCTTTGGTGTCATCTGTGATTGTGATTTTTTGTGCTTACTTTTGCTGTGTTTTGCTTATACTATGATAAATTTTTGATCAGCATTTGTGTGTGCTAATTCTGAAATAAATAAATTAGTTAGATTTTTTTCAAAATCTCTAGTCACCACCGTCTAGAGAATTCACAGAGGATTTATTCAACTATTCACACTTTCAACAGGCTGTCACTATCTCGGTTATTTGCACCCGCCATTATCGGTCGTTATGTTGGAGGTTACGCAGGTGGTTACCTACGTATCGGAAGGTGGTGATCACCTTTTCCTCTCAGCTCGCAAAATACTCATTTTTTCCAGAGGGAGATCAGATAGTGGTGGTTAATATAAGGCCGGCCGAGAAGAGACCTAGCTGGGGAGGGTCGGCCGAGCGAATGACAGTGGGAGGCCGATCGAGCGGTCTCAGACCTTGAGGAGGCCGGTCGGATAGAGGACGCCTGGCGACGGCCTATATGAGGCCGACCGAGTGGAGGCCAACGCCATCTTCACGGAAGTCAATTGTGCAAGCATCACCCGACGTTGGCCTCGAGGAGGTCGACTCCTAGTGTCGGCCTCACGGAGGCTACCCAGCGCCGACCTATATAAGGCCGACCGAGCAGCTCCTCGCACCAGCCTTACGGAGACCGGCATGGTGAACGCCGTCTGGGGCCTTCCTCATGGAAGCTATCCATTGCAGGCCTCTATGAGGCTGACCAGACGGCTCCTGGTGCCGGCCTCAGAGAAGCTGGCAAAGATAACACCGCCCGACATCGACCTCGTGGAGACTGGTCGTGTGAACGCCGCCGGCGATGGCGGCAGCTATAATATTTCTTTCCCTAACCTTCGCTCGGGTCAGTCCGAAGGGGATCTTACTTGTCGAAAACGTCCACTCATCGTTCCTTAAGTGGTATCAAACCATACCACTAAGCGCTAGTTAGTCGTCTTGCTGGGCTTGAATCACAACATTCACATCTCATCACAGAGGATTGCGGAAGTATTAACAGGAAGCCACAACAAAAATATATATAACAATATATATTTAAGAGAGTACGTAAAGGCCATAAATATTGTTTATACATTAAGAATGTATGCTACAAAAGCACTACTACTATAAACTCATCACGCTCTCAATCCTGCTCGTTAGTACTCATGTCTCAAAATTCTAGAGATGATGGGGGTGCCTCTGCTCGGGAAGTCCTATCAGTTGGTGTATCATCCCGCGGTAGCTAGTCATCACGATGCTCTGTCTCCTGTGATTGATTATAAACATAAATGTTAGTCATAGAGCTAATTGGAAACACATCTCCTCCCCGGATCCATATCCTGGGGACAAGCTCACGTACTCCAATAAAAGTAAATAGCTAAAACACTAGAGAGAGTTAGTATAATATTTCATACATAAGGTAGGAGAAATTATTAAAAGACGGTGCAGTATAGTATAACTTGAATAACAGCACATTATACATCAATTATAAAAAAAAATCTCCACTAACTATCAGCACAACAGGTATTCACAACCTGTATTCATACCGTAGGTATTCAAACCTGCCAATACATTGCAAGCATTCAAACCTTCCAACATGTCGCAGACATTCAAAGCCGCGCACACAACCTATGTCAACATAGTATGGACCGCTTCTATTTTCAACCAGGGTAGCGAGCCCTGCGGGCCTTACCGATGTGTTCGTCGGTGACAGTGGCTAGTCTTGCCACTTCTAGGGGTGATCATACCGCACAGCCCATGCCCTAACATACAAGCCCGTGTACACTTATATGTGAGCGACATCCGGTGATTCAATATTTTGGCCGATGAGCGGAGAAAACCCAGCGAGGAAAATCATAATGGTCGGTCATTCGTGGTACTCATCTCCCTATCACCTTGAGTTATCGAACTCCTCGCACCGGTATGAACGGTGTGCAGAAGTGACTGACCCACCACAATTTACCGCAAGCAATTTACAAGCAATTAAATTTGTCAATTTTGCTGGCACGCACCGGGTCTGTGGCAGCCTGCCCTACTATGCTTCAAATAATTCATGCAAGCAACACTCAGCTCGACTTCCAACAAGGAGCATGAGAGCTCTTTATTTGGGGTTAATCTTGGAGGAATACCTCAACTCCCGTTATCCCTAACTAAGGCTCGACCTAATAGAAGACTGCTCATCAGAGCAGGACCCATGCTAAAAATGATAAATTACAGGAATAAAAGTGTGGTAATAAAAGCTGCTGAGAATATAAGCTGTAGAATTGAAATGTTGTAATGAAATAGGACCAGTACAAAACTGGAGTAGTACTTAACTGAAAAAATTAAAAGTTAGTGCTGAGAGGAACTGGACCAGTACGAGACTAGAATAGTACTTAAAAGAAATAAACTGAACTGAAAGTATATAAGCTGGACCAGTGCGAGATTAAAAGGAGTGCTTAAAAAAATGAACTGAATCGAAAGTAAATAAGCAGGACCAGTACGAGATTGGATTAGTACTAAAAAGAAAGTACTGAACCGAAATAAATAAATGAACATGACTAGTGCAAGACTGGAATAAATCATAAAAAAATGGTTAGTAGTCCAATCACTCCATTCATAAGGCTTTAATTTCATCTTCGTTCTTAGGAGGCAAGTTCGGTTCTATCTCCGTTCTCAGGAGGCAAGTTCAGTTCCATCTCCATTCTTAGGAGGCATGTTCAGTTCCATCTCTATTTTCAGGAGGCCTATTCAGTTTCATCTTCATTCTCAGGAGGCATGTTCAGTTCCATTTTAGTTTTTAGGAGGCTTCTTTGAGTTCCACTCATAATTAAGATCCGATAATAATTCAATTACGTCTTTCAATCACGACTTAATTGGATCAGGAGGCTTATTATGAGTTACACTTTTTTTATTCATCCGAGAATAAAGTAGCATCTCATTGGCTCGCGTTGGATCGAATCCGAGAATCTCGTTAAAGAGCACATTCTTTCTCGAATTTCAACCTCGAAAATCATTTCCAACACATGAGGGAAATTCTTCTCGTGAAACGAGGTTGGGCATTATTTTGCTCGAAGCTCATACTTTCATCTTCCGAGTCAGCCCAAAATGTCTGAGAGTTATTTTAAAAACGAGGCACTGGGTAGTTTTGCTAAACCTCAAAACACTCAGAGCTAGAAATCTTGTCTCGATAACTCTCGTCGATTAATCAATTGAACTTAATATTCAATATATAAAGTGAACGCGCGCTTCGATTTTCATTGTCGAAGAATTTGAGCGCATCAATTTTCGAGCGCGACCATAGGCTCCAAGAAATCGGAAAATCTTCAATTTTTACCCCAAGGTTCCCAAATTATAATACAACCTTTAAGAGGGCCTAAAAAGCCTAGTAATTTTTCCAAAAATTTTCGAGCAATTTTGTCCCTCTAAATTGGTCAAATAATTTTTATTTATGCTTTTAAAATACCAAATTAACTCCAAAACTTTTGTGTAGATTGCCCACATCAAGGGAAACAACTTTCATATTCAAAACTTTTTTAGAAGCCTAGATTACTCCTCAGAAAATAAAATACACATTTTAGTTATAATAATATAATATTCATAAAATTTATAAAATTATAATTTTTCATCAACTCTCTCTCCCACTGCCTGTACCGAAAAGTAGCCCACACGGGCCTTCCTCGTCGCCGGTCGGCCTTGGCTTCACACCCGACTGACTTACCAGGGTCGGGCGCTCCCTTCGGCAGTGGTCCGCTGGCCTCCTGCCACCGACCACGGCCGGACAGGTGCTTATAGAGCACTTTTGCAAGAGAGGCGGTGGTGCCATGACGGCACTCCGGCCTCCGAGCTCATATGCAATGAGTCTAGAAGATATGGAGGAAGGAGGGGAGGAGGTATCCACCTTGTTTGGGAGCCTCTAGTGGTCTCCAGAAAATTTTCCTTGAGAGGTGGCGGAGGTGGTGGTGAGCTCGGGTAGGAGGATTCCGACGAGGTCGGGCTCCGACGAGGTGGTGGCTGGGGTCGACTGGATATGGGGGAGAGGAGTGAGTCTTCTCTAGAGGCAGGTGTCTCTATTTATAGAAAGGGAAGGCCCCTACCCCCCTCTTCATCTTCATGGTTATGCAAACCAAGAGGTGAGGTTAGTCAGCCCTTATAGGGTTAACTCCCCAGCTGTATAGGGAAAGTGTCAGCCCTCTATTGGTGAGGTACAATCAAGGTGTCAAATTCTTATTGGTTGGAGCTTGGTTTGGGGATAGGATGGAGTGGGTGGAGGCTTATGATTGGTCCTCTTCTTTGCCTAAGATTAGGGTTGGCTTAACCCAACCCAAACAAGGTGAACTCGGGTAGGAGGATTCCCACGAGGTCGGGCTCCGACGAGGTGGTGGTTGGGGTAGACAGGATATGGGGAAGAGGAGCAAGTCTTCTCTAGAGGCAAGGGTCTCTATTTATAGGAGGGGAAGGCCCCTAACCCCTCTTCATATTCCTGCTTATCAAACCAAGAGGTGAGGATAGCCAACCCTTGTAGGGTTAACTCCCCAGCTGTATGGGGAAAATGTCAGCCCTCTATTGGTGAGGTACAATCATAGTGTCAAATTCTTATTGGTTGGATCTTGGATTGGGGAAAGGATGGAGTTGGTGGAGGCTTATGATTGGGCCTCCTCTTTTTCTAAGCTTAGGGATGGCTTAACCAAACCCAAACAAGGCAGCAGTTGACCTCTATCCAGAAGGGTAAGTACTGCCATGTTTCACCATCTAGGTGGCTTGGATTTTGGTTTGGGAGAGAGAGAGAAAGAGAGGGAGAGGAGGATAATGGGCTTGGCTTCTTACCTTGGCCCATGAGCCCTTCTTGCTGGTATTTTAGGGACCAATAGGGCTAAAGTTAGGCCCAAATATGGCCTAAATGAGTGCCTCAAACGGGAGTAACTTGGAATTAAATTCCCTTAAGAAAATTGTATTTTTAGGAAGTTTGACCAAAAGTCAACCATGGGGCGGGTCCCCCATGTGGGTCAAAGTCAATGTAGGTTTAAGTCATCGAGCAACGATCCAAAGCTGGGATATTTAGTAATATCGATGTGTACATGCTTTTCGGTGCACTGTAAAGCTTGGTTTGACTGCGGTTTGACCACCCTTTATTGAAATTGATTAAGACGAGCTCTGTTAACTTTGTATTGATCATACAAATCCAACGCCACTAACCGGGGTCGAATCGGAGTTTGTTTACTAAATATTCAAAATATGTGCATCGCAGCGGACTAAAATGGTCAAAACGCTCAAATTCACTGTTAGACTTTGGATTGTGATACAACGAGTTCCAATGCGTTCGTATCGACTATACGAGGCCATAAGAACTGACAGAACTTAGATCAGAGTTCCCTAACTCGATATTCAAAAATCACATTTTAGCGACGTTCTACGAGGAATGGTCATATCCACCATATGACCACGGAATTTAACGGAACAAGTTACAACGCACTCGTATCGACTATACGAGGCCACATGAACTGACAGAACTCAAATCGGAGTTTATAGCTCCATACCCCCGTCTAGGGTTACCTCCTACCCTAGTATGGGCCACGGGTAGAGGTTCGGGTCATTTTATTGGGCCCACTAGGGTTCCGGTGGCCCAATAAAAGTCGGGATTTCACAGCGACGGCCGTCCGTAGGCGGTTGCTTGGGTTGTGTGTGATGGGATCCCACGCGCGAATTTGGCATGCCAATCGTGCGTGAAGTGGTTACCTTCATGATCCCCATCAAGTTAGTGGGGTTCATGTGATACCAGTTAATTGCACACTGATTCTTCTATAAATTATACATGGCCCATCATCGCTTGAGAAGAGCAGGGACTTTTCACTAGCGTCTGAGTTGTGGCAATCATGGTGGAGGTAAACAATGGGATGCTGGAAAAAATATATGGCGGTAGGATAAATGCAAAGGTGAGTTGTGAAATAAAGCAGACGCAAAGCACTGGCAAGATCTGCACACCGCACACGCAGGGTAAACTCGTGCGCCGAGCAAGATCCGTTTGCACGCTAGTGCACGGGGATCTCCCCGCACGCTGCATGTGTGCGGGATCTGCTCATGCGATGTGCGCACTCGCTAGGGATCCTCCTACGCGCTACGCGCACTCGAGGTTTGTTCGCATGTTGTGCTTCGAGAGGGCTCTATTCGCGTATGGGGAAGAATGCACGTGGGCGGGGGAAATCCCGCGTGCCTGGTTTTGTGTTATGTGCGCCTCTTTTTGGCATTTTCTTACGCAAATTTTAACATGTTTTCCTTACCAGGCACCGAAGCACAACACGCATGGTCGGCCAATGTGGCTGCGCTCTTCCCCTACAGCTAAGCAGATTTTGGTTTACAGAGAAGATATGGGATACCTTTGGAGATGGAAGTAAGGATACCATGTGTTGAGGAGAGAGTTCAGTACCCGCCAATAGTAAGTAAGGATACCACGTGTTGAGGAGAGAGTTCAGAACCCGCCAAAGGGTTGGCTGACACTGTATGAGATAATTCTAAGATACGGGTTCCGTCTTCTGCCATGCGAGGAGATGATCGAGATTTCAAAGTTCTGCGGCATTCTTATATCCCAATTTACTCCTCTTGGGATGATGCGCATTATGGGGCTAGTTGTATTCTTTAGGGATCACGACTCGAGGTTTTCCTTGGACCTGCTCAGAAATGGTGCAAGGATCGAGTTGATGACGGCATGCGTATAGAGATTTATAGAAAGAAGTGTTGACATGATATTGAAAGTCGGACGGATCAATGACATGGAAACACTTTATTTGGTTACGTTTGAAATCCCTGAGGCTTGTCTGAGCTTTGCAATTCACTACCTGACTATTGCCATCATACGAAGGGGCGTGAGCAGGAATTTTCTCTGATGTTTGGAGTTCACAGAGCCTAAATAGCTGGCGAACCGTCTCTTTAGCATTTCCTTGTTTGTGGAGGAGAAATGTTTGTTATTGTGCAGACTTTCTATTGACCTTGAGCATGTAGTTGCAGTGTTGTTGCTCTGTGACCGAAAGAGAAAACTTGTACTCAAAGGCAGCAGTACGTGGATGCGGATCCCTGATCTTTTTCACGATTGCGAGATTGTCAGGTTGAGGAGGTCCCTTGCTGCTACAGGGATGAGACCATACCGATCAATTCTGATCTTGAGTTCATGGGGTCATCTACCCCCCCCCCCCCCCCCAGGCTACCCCTGCGGAGGTTTCTAATCCCAAGGCGGATTAAGGGAAGAGAGTCTCTTCGTCATTAGTGGCAATGAACAATGCAGTGAGTAGAAATTTTTCTCTTATTCGTTATTTTGTTGTTTTATTTAAATCTGACTCCTTTCTTTATGTTGCAGATTGAGGCTCGAGTTAATATAGCGCTTACGTGGAATGACCATTATGTGAGCTTGAAGGATGGGTACTTGGTGCTTCAAGAGAAGCATCGAGGAGCAGAGAGCTCTCTTTATGACATGAGAGAGAAGCGAGATCGAGATATACCTTGCTTTTGGTAGGTCTGGTCAGAACTAAAGGCGGAGCTTGAGGAGTTATGGGCGTCGCTTCAGGCAGAAAAATTCTTGGTGGAGAAGACTACGCAGCTGCTGAGGAACGCACTGGAAGATACTACCCATTTGTAGGCCGAGTTGAGGGCTTCAAAGGTTGAAGTATAGTGACTCTATTTTTAAGAACGGGTTGTGGAACTCAAGGCTGCAGGACTTGCTGAGTATAAGGATTCTCTGAACTATATGTGGGACCGCTACTTGCTTGGCGAGGACATTTGGGTGGAGGTCTAGATCAGGGAAGTGGATCCCAAATTGAAGATATATGAGAGGTTGCTCTCGGGCGTGGAGTGTCGAAGGCTCTTCGAATGGTGTCCAGGAAACTCGAGTGTGACGTGTCTAGTCTTGGCGTCAACAATCTTTCTGAGGACAAAGGCTCAGGATCTGATTCTGATGTTGAT
Source organism: Platanthera guangdongensis (assembly GCA_039583875.1). NCBI lineage: Eukaryota > Viridiplantae > Streptophyta > Magnoliopsida > Asparagales > Orchidaceae > Platanthera > Platanthera guangdongensis. The sequence goes on from CM077151.1 coordinate 78,783,587, forward strand.
GTGATAGGCTAGTAGCAATCTCGTCTTTGTATCTTTGTTTATGTACTCTGTGTTATTTTGTATCTGTTGTTTTCTTCCGTTTTGTGGTGGGCTTGTTATTTATATTCTTGTACTTTGTAGTAGCTCTTGTTAGTGACACTTTGGGCGCTTATTTGTATCACACTTTTGTTTGCAGATTTCTCTGGTGTTGAGCCTTGTTTTGATGTTGATTGATCTTGTGTGGTGTTGATATTCTTGCTTTGAGCGTGGTCATGATCCCATTCTTTGGGTGTTTGTGATTAAAGGACAAGACTAAGTCGATGTCGTAACCTTTTATCAAAGTGAGGGGTACACCCTACCAGCTATGTAATAAGAGGTTAGTGCATCGAGCTGGGGGATATCGCTGGTTGGTTGACGGTATAAGGACGAGACTCGATGACGTCTCAATCTACTATCAAGGCAAAGGGCGAGCACTTCTAGCCAAGTAGAGAATAAGATATCTGAATTTGGGGTGTCGTTAATTGTGGCGGTGAAAGGCCATTCTTCAAACCTAGGCAACCGTGATGGGGGCAGGCCCTGACGATGTCGTGACCTACTGTGAGAGAGAAGGGCTAACCTTCAATCTGGGGCAGTGAAATGTCACTAGGGAAAGGCCCCGGAGACGGTGAGGGGTAGAACCTACTAGCCGTTTGGCATACACATGGGGGTATTACCGTAGCATCACCGTGACCTACACGGGATAGAAGGACGAACCTTTGATCCAGGGTAGAGAGATGTCACTAGGGCAAGGCCCCGATGGCGTGCCCTTATCATGGGGGAGAAGAGCGAACCTTTGATCTGGGGAAATAAGGACTACCGTGATGTTGACAACATACAGTTGGATGGATGAGCTTCGAGCATTCCTATGATAGAAAAGTTAGGAGCAAACAAACATATTGCATTAAATGAAAACTAGAGTTCACATACAAATGTATGATAATGAGTTTTTCGAGTTATTAATTGTTTTATGGCATAAATACTAGGTCAAGTAAATAAAGGTAAAAGTTGTAAAGCTAGAATATAGTTGGGCGCTCCTATCTGAATCCAAGATTTTCCTTAAGTACTTTAAATGGAGGGAAAGTGGTATGTGCTAGTTTAGAAAGCGTCCAGAAGTGATTGTTGAAGTACGGCGGCATAGTCAGAATCTACTTGAATGATGATAAACCATACAATGTAGGTTTGTTGTAGTGGTTTTTGGCCCAAAGTGACTGAGAGAATGATGGTCCCAACGACCACTACTGATGTACTACCCAAAATGCGTGCACTATCAAACTTTAGTTTGAGGCTTTCGCTTGTTAGTTTGAGTTGTAGCGGTGTTGACAAGAATAATACGTTGGTCATGATTTCATTGTCAACGAAGATTAGATTTATTTTGGTTGGAGGCTCTCCAATTATTATGTTAACACACATCGATCTTTGTTGGGGATTGGCTCTTTCTTTGCTTGTAAAAACTGAGCAATCATCCCGAGATGAGTGAATTGTTCAATTTCCTCTCTTAGGAGTTTTCATCCTTATGTATCGTGTCTAGGTCCTTGGTGGTATTTGCAGTCTTTTGAGAAATCTCCTCGATTTGGAGCAAGCAGCCCGGGCTTTATCAAGGCAGGATGATTGCGGATAATGAGAAAAACCTTTTCCTGAGAAACATTGAGTGGCATAAAACTTCGACATCGACGATATTCTCTTGTCTGACAAGCATTTGTGTGATGTCAATAGCTCTTTTTGGGTTTTGGGCAAAGGATATTCTCTTGCTTTATTTTTCTAGCCTTTTGCAGGCTTGACTCTTTAGAGGCGATCTTCTTATCAATATTTATAATGAACTGATTGATGAAAAGTTGTGGCAATTCTCAAAAGATGCTGATCCTTCCTTCATCCAAGGAGTAAAACCAAGCTCGAGCCTGCCTTTTGAATGTGACGGGAAACACTTGGCACAGGAGCTGGTCTGAAGTGTTACAGATATGCACAATAGTCGTATAATGTCTAACATATATTAGTGAATCATCTTTCGTCGAAATTCTCGATATAAGGGAACTTCTAGCCATACAGGATGAGGTGTGCCAAGATAGTAGGTGTGAATGGCGAATGATTGTAGAAAGGATAGGGATCCGTTAGAGTGTGATGTTTTTCTTGCTCTTACTTGCTGATACGTGGGCCATGAATCTCATCGTGAGTGAGCTCATTGCATCTGGTGTTTTTGCCATCTTATTGATAGTGAAGGAGGCGAGTTTTGATTCTTATACTGAACCGGCTGGAGTTAAAGAACTACTTACACTGGAGAATTCTTTATCTACGTCATAGGGCTTACGAGAGGAATGTTCGGTTGAGGCAGGAAGTGCTCCTGGCCGAGGAAGGTCGATCGGCTCATGAGGCACATCAGGAGCATGCATCGCTCCTTGTTTTCTCAAGAGGGTCAAGATCTGGTCCTGGTGCTAATTTATTTGGGTGATGCACTCAGCAAGCATGTTTTTAAACATGTCGATGAACTCTTCCTATCGAGGCATGTTAATGTGGAAGGGAGAGGAGCCGGCAGTTCTGAACCCTTTCCCCATAGATTCTTGGATGACATCAGCCTTCCTCCTTGTCATAGTCACAAGTATTGTTGTACGGAGGATACTGTCTTCATAGTCTTTTCCAGTCTTTGGTGGACTCCTTTCCAAAGACGAAACCAAACTGTTACGGGCCGCTCGAGGCTCATGGTAGACCTGACTAAATTAGGTTGTCCTAGCCCGTGAAGCAGTTGTGCCTGCAAACAGTCACAGAGTAACTAGAGAAATGCACAAGTAAATTTTTAACGTGGAAAACTCGCAAATTGGGTAAAAAAATCAATGACCGGTTCGGTGCCAGTTAATTTTTACTATCGACGACGGTTTACAAGGTGTCAGAGAAATCTAGGGTGACAGTACGCTCCTCATTACAGCTTGGGGAAGAGAGAAAATACAGGTCTACTCGGAGGGCGACAGACTGCCACTCGCTAAGCTCAAAATCTGTCTATTGTTGTTGGCGGAGAATGCTCTGGAACGTTGTACGGACGCAGTGCGATGTAGCAATGCATGCAGGAGATTTTCTGATGAGGTCTCGGAGAACGCCTTGCGCGTAGGAGAATTTTTGAAGCGGCTTGCAGAACATCTTGGTCTCTGGAGGGTCATGGACTTGAAGGAAGAGTCTCATAGGAGGATTTCGATAGAGCTCTGGCCTATAGGAGGAGAAGACTGGGAGGAGAAAGTTAGAAATGAGATGGGTATAAGGACTTATTTATAGGCCCTATGGGTGGTTACGGTGCACGGTTATCCATAGACAGTAACCTCCGAAATCACTAATTGCAGACCACATTTCCTATAGTTTTTTGTGTGTATTATTTTTATAATTTCACTATTCACAGGTCGTCCCCATCCCGGCTATTTGCACCCACCACTATCGGTGGTTTTGCCGATGGTTACTCTGGTGGTGACCTGCTTATCAGATGACAATGATCACTAGAGAGAGATCTGACAGTGGTGTTTAATAGGAGGTCGACCTGGAGGAGACCCGGTCAGGGAGAGATGGCCGGGTGATTGACCGGGGGAGGCCAGCCGGCGTCAACATTACGGAGGCCGGCCGGGCAGAGGCTGCCCAGTTTCGACCTCTATGATGCCGACCGAGTGGCGCCCGACGCTAGCCTCACAGAGGCCGATCAGGCGAACATTTCCCTGCACCGTCCTCTAGGAGGCCGAGCGGTCGGCGCCCTACGCTGGCATCTATGAGGCCGATCGGGCGGTGTCAGTTATCGGCCTCACAGAGGCCGACCGGGTGAGCGTTGCCGGCGCAATGCTTCATGGAGGCCTGCCGATGGAGCATGGCGCCGGCCGGGCGGAGGCCGCCCTTATGTCGGCCTCTATGAAGACAACCAGGCAGCGCCCAGCCGGCCAAGTGAACACCACTGGCAGCAACGGTCATCCATGTGTGGTTGCTTGGGTTGTGTGCATTATTGGATCCCACGCGTGGATCATGTATGGATCGGCCGCGCCGATCATGCATGCGATGGTAACCTTCATGATCTCCACAAAGTTAGTGGGGGTCATGAGACACAAAAGAATATATATCATATACGGGCGATAATACATGCGGGCGTGCGGGCCGCATGTATTATCCACCCGATTATGATATTGTGGTGGACAATACAAGGTTGTGTGTGCCGGCCTTTTATACACCGGCGGTCGGCGGCTATGGGATCGCCGGCCACCAGCCGCCCTGGATTTTGCTGACAACCCTCGTCGTCTCCGGCCGCCTCCGGGCACCTTGCCCTGGCTTCCCGAAGGGCACTCCCGTCATTTCGACAAAATTGGTGATCCTGGTGATCGAAACGAAGCGACGCCATTCGCTAGCACAAATCACTCCCTGATGCAATTACCACCATAACCCTCTAGAAAACTATATGTAAGACCCCCCCCCTCCAGGATCCTAAAACATGGCACGAAGGGGGGTCTTATGCCCAGAACAGCCGCCCTGCGGTAGCATTAGCACACGGGCTAACCTGTACCACAAGACGACTATTCTGCCGGCTACAATCAATATCATTATATACATGCCAACACAACCATAATATAAACAAGAGAGAAGAGAAGTCAAATCCACACCAAGTATATAGTCCAAATACAACAAAAGAGAGAAGCTAAAACATGCTTCTGTAATATCAGAGTACAGCTATAAAAGTTGCCCAAATGGGCTACATCAGAATCTCACAACACTCACATCCGTAACCGACGGTAACGACGGCACCGTCACTTCAGGGCCTGTCATCCTGGCCTGGCTGCCCTGCTGCATGGTCTGCGGTTGCTCTACCTGCAGGGTGACCTCCTAAAAAGGAAGACGTAGCAACCGTTAGTCGAAAAGACTAAGTGGTTTCACATTCGCTCCCCCGGCGACTCCTCGGCACCGGGCGGAGAAAAGAGCAAGAGTACAAGTATAATAAATAGTGTAACAGGTACAAGCAGGTGGTAGTGGTACAATAAGATTAATAACATTTTATTCTAGCAGTTCTACATAAACAATAACAAACTATCAAGTACATGTGTCTACAGCAGGAAAGTAACTTAACTTATAAGGATGCCCATACAAGCTTATAAGTTAAGGATCGGGTTACATAAAAGTAACTCATCGTATAAGAGTGCCCATACAAACTTATACGATGAGGATCTTGTTGTGCAATGCTATGTAATGGTATGTATGTTATGCAATGACTCACCCATGATCACACCATGCAAACGCTATGTCAACATAGACTAGTAGTTCCCACTATTCGAGCAGGTAGCTAACCTCTCAGGCATCAACCGTCGTGGCCAGGCGGTGACAGTAGAGCGGGCATCTCTACTACTAGGCAGGTATCCACACTACTTCACCTAGGCCTCTGTACGCCTCAACGCTAAGAACACAATAGCGGAGCCCATGCGTACTATGGCCCAGCGGGGTCTCGGGTAGATGTGCACCGAGAACACAGCCCGAACTGGCCTGGTGTGACCCGAAAGGGGCCTCAGAAGAAAGCACGAGGACACATCCCAACCGTTCACTTGGCACGGAAGGGGCCTCGGGACGTGAACACCAAGGACACAGCCCAACCACCCAAAGTCTAACTGTCAACTCCCGTCGGTGTGACGATCGGCGAGCCCGTAGACCTGCCACACTATCCTTAACCCAGGATTACGACACCGCGTGTCGACTCACACCGCATGCAAATTCCACATCACCGTGGTATGGAAGGGGCCTCGGAAGTAAGCACGAGGACACAGCCCAACCATCCATCTATACCTCATCTCAACACTAACCCAACTAGTGACGGTCAACACCGCACTTACATCCCTCCACAATACTACCCGTAGGGAGACTACGCTCTAAGTATTGGACTACTAAATTTCATTCCAACCCTCAAATATACTCATGGCCATAGTTTATCTTTCTATATGTCATTCCAAATGATTTCAACATAATATAACATAATGCGCATAAATAATAGTCTACCAATTTCTAACAAGTCACTTTGTTTAAATAAGCTTGCTTCACAATTCAGTTATATGAAATCCAATTAGTAATCTTCATCATTCATAGCACTATGGTGGTTAACATAAAATAGTTCACCAAAATCTCGAGTTAATTTGCAACATCAATTCCACCGAATCCAAATTCATATTATATAAAAACCCAGAATTTAAGTGCAAAATAAATCTGGACAACAAATTCAACCGGAGATTCCCGAAGCTACAGGAAACTGATGAAGACGTGTAACCCCTCGATGGAAAGGTCTTTCCATGGGCTACAACTTTTATGTTCAGACCACAACCCAGATTCAATAGTATCAAACTTGAAATCAGCCTTGAAGTCCGCTGCGTACAGAACACAATTTCTGCATGCAGGATTTATCGGACGTCATGTTCGTTCAGACTTTCCTGTGGCTACAAACTTCGCATGAAGACTTACAACTACTCGTTGGAAAGGTATTTTCAAGGGCTTCAACTTTCATGTTTAGTCGAAAGCCCAGAGCTGGCCATATCACCATCAGAAAATGGCCAATAAGATTACTGCGCGCAGAATACAGATTCTGCACACATCTTAAAGAGGAATGAACGACATCGGTTCATCTTCCTCCTCAAGTCGATCCTCCAAAATAACCTCCAGAAATTCCTCCACCCTTATTCACCCTCATGAGGCCTTTACTCTTCACGAAGCCATCCCCCATCTTCGCATAGAAGGTTGGAGAGATTGAAGACCCAACTAGCCTTAGAGCACAAGCCCTAGGACAACCTCTTCCTAGAGAAATCACCATCTCGCAAGTCTAGACTCTTTTGAGTCGACATCTCGCCTAGGTAACTACAGATCTAGCACCAAGGGAGAGGGGAGGAAGCTCACCTCATTTCCTGTGTTTCCACTATTTCCGGTCATGGATCGTGTAACTCTTTTTGGCGGCATCTTCTCCTTCACGGCGACGGCGGATCTTCTCCTCCAAAACTTTCTCCAGCAGTTTCCCTCTCTACAGAAGTTTCTCTCAGGAAATAGGGGATGAAATGAGCATGGAAACGGCTAGGGTTTTCACTTCCCCTTATATATGAAAATTAACACGGGTAGGGACATGCCCGTGTCCTTACCCGTGTCCTGCTTCGGGCGAAGCGTCAACGACGGTTTCAGCGTCAATTCAACACTCGACACGGGTAGGGACACGTCCGTGTTCCCAACCCGTGTCCACATGACAAGGCCGTGTTCCCTGGCCGTGTCCTTCTCGGGATACCTTTCGTCGAGTTAAACTCGACACAACGACACACGGGTAGGGACACGCCCGTGTCTCTACCCGTGTCATACAATTGTCGATCTCGACACTCAGTTCGTCGATCTCGACACGCTCTGTCGAGTTTAACTCGACACACACGGGTAGGGACACGCCCGTGTCGCTACCCGTGTCATACGATGTCGACACACCTCGTCGATCTCGGACACGCAGTTCGTCGATCTCGACACGCTGTGTCGAGTTCAACTCACGCACACGGGTAGGGACACGCCCGTGTCTCTACCCGTGTCACTTCACACGGGTAGTGACACGCCCGTGTCACTACCCGTGTCCTTCTCTGGACATACTCGAGTCTTCGACTCGAGAGCTGGCCACTCCCACATGGGTAGGTGACACGCCTGTGTCTCTACCCGTGTACTATGCTTGACTGATTTCTCCTCCTGTCCACATGTGCTGCCTCAGTTGTCAGCACTCCTCATGAACCCTAGTCAGCTCTCCTGACTCAAAAACACGCACGAGGGGCCAAGTGCGATTCGGGACGTTGCACTATAAATAGACCCCTAGACCTTCATTTGAAGGGGAGCAACTCCAGAGGCAAGAGAGAGCTCTTAGGTTTTTCGGCGGGATCGTGGACTTAAGTCGATTCTCCGCTCAAGAATTCTCTCTATTCTTCTCCTTACGCTAAGGTTTCAGCACGCTACAAGTCAAGTCAATCGCCTCTGCGAGAGCGCTCCCATCAAGGTTCCGCATCAACGAGAGCGCTCCCTCAATAAGCTCTATGGACACAGAATTTTCCAGCAGGAACGCTCTCACCAAGGTTCCGCGAACCCAGCAGCATTCCATGGCTGGAGCGCTTCCATCGAGGCTACGAGGAATTAGTCATTTTTCCTCATTTTTTGTACTTTGCACTAGTAACAAAATAGCAGTTTGTCGCACTCCAAGATCAAATATTTTTTTGTAAAACTCCGAGAAGCTAGTGAATTTTGGCTCGACACAGCTCCAACCCCGTGGTTTTTCGTCATTTCCGGGTTTTTCCCGTAAAAACATCACTTGTCATTTGTTGTAGTTTACCTTGACTGTTTGCACACCCGGTCTGATTCCGAGCTAAGGCGGTCTGATTGCTCCGGACCGGGAAAAATCCAGGCGACCCGCGACATTAATTACATATATATGTAGATATATATAGGGTTAATTACCGGGACCTCCCCTAGGATTTTGCATAATTACAGGTTGCACCCCTCTATCTTTTGAAATTAAATTCACCTCCCCCCGAGTTTACCCAGTTTACAAAAATACCCCTTTCATTAAAAATGTATACATAAAATGATAAAATCAGCTAAATTATTTTAAAATATATTAATATTTCAATTTTATACTTTTACAATAATTAAAGATTCATTACAAATTGCAGAATGTAATGCACCCTTTTCAATATAGAGTTATTGTAAATGATAAAATTGGAATTTCATAAATTAATTTGGCATATTTCATCACTTTTCATGTATAATTCTAAAGAAATTGTCACACCTTTCAACTTAGAGTAATTACAAAGGGTAAAATTGAGTATCATAAAATAATTTGATTGATTTTATCATTTTCCATTCAAATTTCTAATGAAAAGGGTATTTTTGTAAACTGGATAAACTAAGGGGAGGTAAATGTAATTTTGAAAGATAGAGGGGGTACAACCTGTAATTATGCAACCAAGCGAGCTTCGCTCGCATTCAAGCACGATAGTACCCGTCGCATGCTTTGCCTGTTCTCGATGTGGCGTTGCGGGCTTTGCCCGCAAACCAACTATTGGCAACGGCGGGCTTCGCCCGCTTGGCATTCAAGCGAGCCTCGCCCGCATTCAAGCGCGCTTCACCCGCATTCAAGCGCGCTTCGCCCGCATTCAAGCGCGACAGTACCCTTCACATGCTTCGCCTATTCTCGATGTGGCGCTGCGGGCTTCGCTCGCGAACCAACTACCGGCAACGGCGGGCTTCGCCCCCGACAGTTATTCAAAATAGTAAAGTATTCGAAATTTTAATTTTTAGAATTTCTAATAATTTTATTAATTATTAAAGCAATATAATATATTACATTAATTATTAAATTTAAAAATATAAAAAAAAAAACCTCCATTCAGACCCGAACTTCCGCCTACCCCCGTCGGTGACCTGATCGGTGCCCCCCGGCGGTGGCCCTGCCCGCTCACCGCCGGACAGCCACCGGTGAGTTCGTCGGGCCCCGGCGAACTCGCCGGTGGGCACCGGTCAGGCCGCCGGCAGCGACAGGTGGAAGCGCGGGTCGGAAATCCATTTTCACGGGAGAAGCTGGGCGGAAAAGCAGGTATCAGGTTTTTTGCAGGAAGGTCTCCAGTTTTTGAGATTTGGTTATAGGCAGTCCTCATCCCTTGAATCCAACGACCACTTTTTGAAGTTGCTTGATCAGACGTTCCAAATCTGATTGTTTGTGTGTCTCAAGATATCACTAATGTTTTATAAAATAAAGATATATACTAGTGACTGACACGAGGCTCCGCTCCTACAGCCAAACGCGACAGTACTTAGACCCGGACATATACGGGGTTCTGCCGGTATCAATTAATTAATATAGCTTAAAATAAACATATTATCAATTTTTTACTTTAATATATATATTCTCACGCATGTTAAATCAACTTTAATAAAGTTAATGTGCTTAATAATAGCTTATTGAAAATACAGTTGACGTACCTAATGTAAAATGAACTTTTCTTGAAAAGACCGCTGATAAATGTAATTATAGCCTACTATAGTAGGTTTATGAGCTCTAATAAAAACTATTTCTTTTTTACCAATTTTCATCATTATTTTTAATTTGGGAATATAATGTAATTACATAAGTGAGGATTGTTTTTTTATTTTTTTTTTTGAAATATATTACAATATATGTTAGGTTATTTGAGTAAAAGAAAAATACTATATATGACAATTTTGAATGATGCATCAATGCCAATTTTTTTCCAAGTCTACAACATTTGATCTAATATATCACTTGAGCCCATGCACTACAGAGCTTATGCTGGTGTGCATGCATATAATTCTAGCATGCAAACATCGCTTTGGACGATTGGAAAAACACCGGATTGAGAGAAATCTCTAAAACATTACAACATAACTTCACAAATTGGGCGGAACATGTCACTTTAGTGACTGCAATTCAATTACAATAATAATATGTTTAGGACAGCTGCTGCATTTGAGCGATAATGTTGTGAAATTGTGGTCGGTTTAGAACTTTCATATAACTTTTTTGACCCAAATTTCACTCTCTGTAAGATATGGCGTTCATGACCACTAAAGCTTGAACCCTCCTACACGACTGTGGTGATGTTTGGGCATAAAACATCATTTTTGAAAGACAAAGTAGACTCACATATCCAAATGTTGTTACGTCTTTCATGAAAATGTTCACAACTGCCCCCACAACTAATAAGGTATCTCATGTTACTTTGTAAGTGACTTTTTGTGATTTTTACCTTCTGGGAGCTCATAATTTTGGAAGCCCACAATTATTTTAAAAACTTTCATATATCTAACTATTGTTGGAGTTTATATCACACTTTTAACTTTCAATTGGTTTTTGGATTTAAATTAATTAACCATAAAACTAATATAGATGTATTTTACAATAAATATCGATCAAAAATGAATGTTATAGTCATTGTTTAATGTTTAATAGAACCCGACAATTGTTGGTTTATTGGCTCCTAACCGGTTCAAGTGAACCAGGCCCCACATCATTTAATAGAAGAACCGCCACCTCCATGTCCTTCTCTTCCAAAAAAACCGCCCGTGCCCCTTCTTTTTCTTCTCTCCCGAAACCGTCTGCACCCCTCTATATTCCTCTCCCGTAACCGCTCTCTCTCTCCCTCTCGCCGCCCAGCCCGCGCTGCCGCTCGTGGAGGAGAAGAGTCGTCGTTGCCGTCCGTGGAGGAGCGCCGCCGGTGGTCGCCCGATTTGAGGTGAGGTGGTGGTCGGCTGTAGTTGTGGAAGGAAGAAGGCGAGGGCTGTTTTGAGGAGGCTTTGGAGAGGAGAAGTTTGCGCTGAGGACGGGCTACACGTTCGTGGCGAGGTCTGGGTCCGAACTTGGAGTTTTCTCTCCGGTGGTGGCGGTGGTGGCGGTTGAACGTCGGAGATCGACGTTGAAGGTTCCGACGAACCTTGTGCGTCCGTTAGTCGGATTGCAGTCCAGTTTTCTACACTCACGCGGATCGTGCGCGTCCGGCGCATTCGCGGTTTTCATCGGACGGTCCATTTTCTCTCCCCTTATTTTCATATGTGTATGCATCTATTCTGTTAATATACACTGCGTGGTTGTGCCTCGGTGGGATTGCCGAGTGTCTGCATTTAATTTCATATTGTTGTTGCTTGTATTTCCTGTATTAGTTATAGCAGCACCGGTTTTGCAGTGTCTGTCTCCCAGCAAGTGGTATCAGAGGGAGGTTCGGTAGACGACCGTGATTGGACGTTCTAGGAAGGGTTTGACTGCGGTGGTGAACGACTAGGTCCTCTTCCCACTCTTTCAGATCCGACCTTTGAACAAATCAGGTCTTCTAGTTTGTCGGGGACAGTCATGGCAGGGAAGAACGCAATTTTGGACAGATTTTCCGTTGAGAAGTTCGATGGCAGTGGGAATTTTAGCCTATGGCAGATTCGAGTTAAGGATATGTTGGTTCAACAAGGTTTGATTCGAGTCTTGCGGGGGCATGGCAAATTAACCACGGCAGTAAAAGATGAGGAATGGAAGGATCTTGATGAAAAAGCCACGAGCACAATCAGGATGTGTGTTGCTGACCAGGTGCTCTTCAACATCGGGACTGAAGAGACGGCAGTCGAGCTTTGGGAGAAGCTGGAGCGACTGTACTTGGCAAAATCCGTGACGACAAGATTGTTGCTGAAGCAGCGCCTCTATGCGCTGAAGATGCAGGAAGGTGGCAACCTGCAGGAACACTTCAATGTGTTCAACGGTCTTCTGAGCCAATTGCATGTGGTTGGCTCGAAGGTAGAGGAAGAAGACAAAGCCCTCCTGCTTCTTACCTCGCTCCCAGCGTCATACAAGCACATGGTGACTACGCTCCTATATGGGAAGGATACGGTGGGGCTGGAAGAAGTCACGTCGGCGTTGTTATCCAGTCAGATGTTAAAGGACCCCACTCCTAGGGGTGACCAGATCTTGGTAGCGCATAAACGTGGGAGGAGTTTTAATAAAGGATCGAGCAGTGCACGAGCTCGGTCGGCGTCGAAGAAGGCAGTGACGTGTTACCACTACAGACAGGTTGGTCATATTAGGAGAAATTATCCGCAGCGTGCAGGAAGTTCTGGAACTTCGAAGGATGTCCAAGATGCGGGCATGGTGACACTCGACCTGGAAGGAGATGACGAATTTTATTGCGTCACTGAGAGTCAGAATGACTCTGATAGCTGGATTTTGGATTCTGGTGCTTCGCAACACATTTGCTCAGATGCGGCGATGTTCAGTTCACTGGAGGTGACGTCTGGGTCGGTCTTTCTGGGTGACGGCTCAACATGTAAGGTCACAGGGATTGGGACGGTGAACTTACGGACGCATGACGGAGCTATGCGTAGACTTGATCAGGTACATCTGGTACCTAAGCTGCGCAGGAATCTGATATCGTTGGATTCCAGTGGTTGCAGTTTTGCAGCGAGAGATGGAGTTCTGACGGTGAGGCGAGGGCGCACCGTGCTCATGCGAGCTTTGCAGCACGGTAGTTTGTACCGGCTGATGGGGACCACGATGCGAGGTGGTGAGCCCATGTTTTCTGCGGCCGACAGAGGTGACAGTCGTGGTGCAGTGGATCGCCTTCCAGGGACTCGGGTTCGACGAGTCAGTTTTTGCGATCCGTTGGCGACGACGTTCAGAGGTTGAGCCGAGCAGGGATGAGTCAAGTGGAGCAGGTCGGCTGACGCCTCAAGTCGTTGAGGTGGTGCTTCGAGCAGTTGTGTGCTTCGTGCAGGTGGTGGTAGTGGAACCGGGCTATGAGCCAAGGCGTGTTTGTTGGTTTATTGGCTCCTAACCGGTTCAAGTGAACCAGACCCCACATCATTTAATAGAAGAACCGCCACCTCCATTTCCTTCTCTTCCAAAAAAATCGTCCGTGCCCCTTCTTTTTCTTCTCTCCCGAAACCGCCTGCACCCCTCTATATTCCTCTCTCCCGTAACCGCTCTCTCTCTCTCCCTCTCGCCGCCCAGCCCGCGCTGCCGCTCGTGGAGGAGAAGAGCCGCCGTTGCCGTCCGTGGAGGAGCACCGCCGGTGGTCGCCCGGTTTGAGGTGAGGTGGTGGTCGGCTGTAGCCGTGGAAGGAAGAAGGCGAGGGCTGTTTTGAGGAGGCTTTGGAGAGGAGAAGTTTGCGCTGAGGACGGGCTACACGTTCGTGGCGAGGTCCGGGTCGGAACTTGGAGTTTTCTCTCCGGTGGTGGCGGTGGTGGCGGTTCAACGTCGGAGATCGACGTTGAAGGTTCCGACGAACCTTGTGCGTCCGTTAGTCGGATTGCAGTCCAGTTTTCTACACTCACGCGGATCGTGCGCGTCCGGCGCATTCGCGGTTTTCATCGGACGGTCCATTTTCTCTCCCCTTACTTTCATATGTGTATGCATCTATTCTGTTAATATACACTGCGTGGTTGTGCCTCGGTGGGATTGTCGAGTGTCTGCATTTAATTTCATATTGTTGTTGCTTGTATTTTCTGTATTAGTTATAGCAGCGCCAGTTTTGCAGTGCATGTCTCCCAGCAACAATTTGATACCCAATGAAGGGATTTCATAAGGCAAATCATTAGCAACTTGTTGGTTCATATGTATGACTAAGGTTCCGTTTGTGGGGGGAGTTATTTTTACCGGTCAAACGGTTACCACCGCATGAACCGTACCTTTATTTAAGGTCCGATTCATGAGGTCGTAACCGCTTGACCGGTGAAAATAAGTCTCTCAAATAGAGCCTAAACATGTATACAAAATCAATGTGCAAATGATTTACGGCAAAAATTGATCCATATGCATAGTTATAATAACACATACAATTAAACGCTTCTCGCTTTTTTGTCTTAGGGCGTGTTTGATGCAGCGGAGGCTGTCAAGAATTGCGGCTTGTAAACGGAGTGGTCGTGATTCGTGAACCGTAGTTTATGAACCGAATGTTTGTGACTTGTTTGGCTGGAGCTAAAAAGCTCTCCAAAACGCAACCTTAATGTTGACAGCGAGAAGCTACAAATAGATTCAAAGGAAGTTTCCATTCCTTCCCGTAGCAAGTGGAAGCAAGAAATGTAGGGAGTAAATGTCTTAAATACCCTCATACAATTGGTCATACCTTATGCATTGAATGGAAAACTAATATTCATCACCAATCACATTATACTTTATTTATATGTCAAAATTACAAATTAAGGTTTCGTTTGTTTCGGCATTTTTGCTAGACGTTTGAGCGAATGCCGTCGGACGGCGGGTAAACAAACAGACATCGGCGGAGTTTGCTCCGTTTGCACCTGCCGGACAGAGGAAAAGCCTGACAAAATCAGTGTTTAGAGCTCTGCCTCCCCCCCCCCCCCCCCCCTCCAGTTCCAATGCTCCCTTTCCAAACGCCGGCTGCTCCCGCCACCGCCTAGACAAAAGAAGCCTAACTGTTCATGAATGAATTTGAAATATAATAAATTAAAGAAAACATTAAAGTGGAGTTTACCGCATTAAAATTTGATATTATCTAACCCACCTATTACAAGTTTGACTTTTCATTCGCATAATAATTGACACAGGCTACGTTTGACATGGTGGTGGCTGTCGTAAGCGCATGGGTTAAACCGTCATTCGTTAATGATCACCTAACTAAAATCATCCGTTTGAGCATAAAAGTGAACGAAGTTTCTAAGATGGGAGTTAATGAATGACAATTTAACCTCATGTTCATGATCATCACCATCTTGCCAAACAGAACCTTAATTAGAACTAAAATATTGCCCATCTGATTGTAGGTAGATGTACTCGCAGACACCATTCAACATGTGCATGAATATGCATCCTAAATTAAGCATATCCAAACACATCTCTAGCCAGCTTCACGGCTAACTCAGACAATGTCTCTATTTGGGACGGCTATAGCCCTAGGAAAAGCAGTGGTGGTAAACGATTGCGGAGATATCAGAGATGTTCTAAAAATAGTGGTAGGAAAAACAGTAAGAGATCGAAGAAGCTGGGAGATCGAAGAACATAGATGCTAACCCACGTGAAGACAACCATGAAAATACGAAAAACTATCAATTTCCTTATGTCATCATGAATATACGAAAAGCTAAAGATCGAACGGGATGGAGTTCCTTAGGTCAGGTCGCCATTGTTCATGACCACCGATTTCATGGCCACTGGCATCATATCAAACGAATGAAAAAAAAATTAGGTATGTTTCACCCACCTAAGATCAAGATTCTCATGCGCATCAAACCGCTAGTTCGTACAAAAATAATATGATTGATCGAAATACTGACAATACTAACAATTCTACAATATTTGTAGAATACTGCAGTATTCTGCGAAAACTATTCCGTCGTAAGATCCAGATCATACATGCAACTATATGCAATCCCGCACCATAACTAGATGTAGAAATACACCTAATTAAAATCCCCCACCCCCAAAAAATGGAATTTTTTTCATGTGTATAACACATGTATTAATACATGCGACAAAGTCAGATTCGACCACACGATCAGGATTTCAACATCCGGATCTGCTCGAGATCCGATCGTTGAAATCCAGATCAATTCCAGATCGTACGGCCAGATCTGCTCCCGCACATGCGTGTTACTCTCATGAAATTCTTTTTCCCCAAAATGCCCCCCAAAACAAAGGTGTTGGTGGTGGGAATAGTAAAATCCCCGTTACATGATATATTCACATTAGTTTCCTTATTTAAAAAAATAAATAATCGGAAACATTATATATCTCTGCAGATTTCAGCTTCTTTAAAAGGTCATTACATTTAAATTATTAATTATATCCTCATTTATTAATTTCCTAAACTACCATTTCTACGTATTTTAATTACCTTATACAGAATCTCCCCCGCGCCACCATCGTCCCCAAACACATCCCACTAGAAAACTCTCTCTCTCTCTCTCCTCTCTCCCTTCTCTTTCTCTCTCTTCTCTCTCTCCTCTCTCTTCTCGCTTCTCTCTCTCTAAATAAAGCTATCAATGGAGGGATTTCCGCATGGAAATGTATGTGCAAAGGCAACAAGCAAGCGTTTTAATGCAGTTTCGATCTCTACAAAGGCTTTTGTGTTCGTCATCTTCTCTCTCTTCGTGGGAGCCTTCATTACTTCTCGTTGGATCGACCCTCCTGTAAGCCTAGCTTCCATTTTAACTCTCTTCTTCTTCTTCTTCGCCGTCGTCTTCATCTTCTTCTTTCACAGCGGCGACGTCCATCGTGCAATTTCATTTATTTTAAACTGGATATGCTTATCTCCAAAGAGTTAATTATTAGAAGCTGCAAGCATGTTGAAAAACAAATGTTTTTTTGTTAAAATTTTGTTGATGTTTCATGCTGGTGAAAATATATATTATTTAAGTTTCAGAAGTTTCAGGTTTTGTTTGGGAGGACTTATTTCACAGGTCAAGCGATTACGACCGCATATACTGGACCGTAATTTAGGTCTGACACATGTGGAAATGTCGTAACCGTCTGGCCGGTGAAAATAAGTTCCCCCAAACAGAGCCTTAATTGAAATAAAAACTTTGTTTGGCAAGGTGTTGGCGATCATAAACGTATGGGTCCGTCATTCGTCAAAAATGACCTAATAAATATCATCCTTTTGAACATAAAAGTAGATGAAGTTCTTAAGGTGAGCGTTAACAAATGGCAATTTAATTTTAACCTACATGTTCATGACCGCCACCATTGTGTCAAACGGAGCCTAGATAGACGTAAAATTCACCCTTTTCCTTCCATGTTTACTCCATAATTCAATGTGTGCACAATAATTTAGGGAGCAAATTGTATTATAGTTCTATATAAACACCTTTGCAATTGTTAATTATGATAATTGCTTTGAATGAAATTAGAATTAGTTAAGGAACATGATCGCGAGACTTAGGCTCTGTTTGGTACGGTGGTGGTCATGAATATGAAGGTTAAATTGTCATTCGTTAACGTCCATCTAAAGAATTTCGTCGATGGACTGTTTTGACGGATGAAGTTCGTTAGTGGTCCTTAACGAATGACGATTTAATCCTTGCATTTCCGACCGTAACCACCGTGTCAAACGGGACCTTAATTTTGATAATTTATGAGTTTCTTTCCTTTTAATTATAAAAATCTAGCATCATTTTGTTGAACGTCTAGAAGTTAATCATTGAATGGAGAATACAAACTTTTCTTCATCTAAACTAAAAAATCAGGCTAAAAAAATTCACAACTGAATTATTCCTTCACTTTTTTTTGCTTTGGAAATATTTACCAAAATTTTAGGTGAATAACTTACGTTAGTATTGCCTTATTAATTCACATATTAGTTATAGTGTGCGGGAAGCCCTCTGTGCCCAGCGCAACAGTCCCTCGCGATCACAGCATTGTTCTGACGCGACGGTACTCTCGCCGCTCACAAACCTCGGAGTGATATTCTCAGCCCTTAGCTCAACTTTGCCGATGCGCCTGAGTTTGTGAGCAGCGTGGTGCTCACATTTTTTTATTGTAGATACGAGAATTTGCTTATAAGCGAGCACATTTTTCCAAAGTAAAGAAATTCTAATAAGAAGGAAGACAAAAATAATCTCTCACAATCAAGATAGCTATCTCTTAGAAAAAAACATTTGTTTTGAACCGCTTATTCATTTATAAATAATTTATGTGATCAAAAGCATTTGCTAATTTATAATCTTTCACAATCATCAGTTTGACCCATTAAAAGTCTAGCTAGCCTTAATTAATAGAAGTCATATAGCTTTTTAGTTAAACTTTTACACTATTCCACGCTACATTTATTAATTGTCTATTTCTAATTAACAACTTTCTAGCCTTTTGAAACCTTAAATGTGCAAATCCTACCATTAACTCATTTATAATTGAATGATCTTAGACTATGGGCATAAATCAAATGACTCGACTGGAATTTTGATCATTAATGATGAGAGAAACTTTTGGGGTCATAGGTAGATGAAAGTCGTGTGTGTGCGGATAGGAGAGTTCTCATATATATTTTTTAGATGAACCTCACAACCAACCACATTATAGTGGGATAAAGACTTGAGTGTTGTTGTTTGTTGTTTGTTTGTTAACCTCACAACCTAAATTCATGAAATCCTGGTTTACTTATTGTTTGATCATTTGTTTGAGTTGTGGAAAGGGGAATTAGGGCTAGAAACGAAGCTCTCTATCTACATTAGAAATGAGAGCTAAAATAGTATTCTGGGCCTTCCTCGTCGCAATTGTCATCAAAATGGAAGTTCACCAAGCACATGTTTATCTCTAATGGTATTTTTACACATCTAAGATGGAGTTTTAAGTATCCAAACAAAAAAAAGTCGGAGTTAATTAATAGCCTTGTCAGGTACACTTACAAAATTCAAAGTTGACATATCAGGCAAGGAATACCATGATACGATCTGTCTGATAATACGATTTTAAGGAATCTAATAATTTGACACAATTCTGCCAAATAGTATGCTGAATGTAGCACATGTGAACCGACTCGACCCGGGCCGGTTATTTGGAAGCCTTTATCTTCCTAACCACTTAGCCGAATTTCAATTTGTAAGTGACACCAAATTGCTCTTAAAAAATCCTACAACATATATAGGCTATTCAATCGAAATTTTTGTGATGTTTTGGCTGAGATGTCATTCCACCCCAAGAGACCTTCTTCCTTCGATTGTCGGAGTACTGGTCTCCAATCGAGAAACCATTATCACCATCGGGATCGTAGCTACTAGATGAAGCTTCCCTAAAACATTCATCAAGTGCCAAGAACTT
The DNA here is from genome assembly GCA_039583875.1 of Platanthera guangdongensis. Lineage (NCBI taxonomy): Eukaryota > Viridiplantae > Streptophyta > Magnoliopsida > Asparagales > Orchidaceae > Platanthera > Platanthera guangdongensis. The sequence continues at coordinate 78,802,854 of CM077151.1, forward strand.
CTATTTTCCAGGTGAGGTGGTGCTACTGAAAGTCTTTGTTTTCAATGATAGTAAATCACCTATAGAGGGGGTTAATAAGTTTCTTAATTACTTGTGGTTATCTTTGATTTTCCTTATTTAGGAGCTTTGTTGGTGAGTAATTTACAGCTTTCAAGACACACACCTGCAACAAAGAAACAACACAAAGAAGCACACAAAAGATATATAGTGGTTCCCTAGATTATGGGTACGTCCACTTTCCCTCCCATCTTTCTAACTTATAGTTAGACAAGACACTTCTTCAATCTCAGCTCAAAGAGCTTACAACACGATCACGCAGGAGCACTCGGTTTCCTCCAAGACCTACAGCACAGACACAAGGCCCTACAACTCACTGATCTAAAGATCACCTACCTCAGGCTGTCAAGCCCTACAACTCAGGCTGGGAGGACAATCCTACCTCAAATCCATAATGGATCCTACCTCAGAGAGAATGACTCTCCTATCTCAGGCTGTTAAGCCCTAACTCAGATCCAAAGGATCCTACAGCTCAGGCACACGTGCCCTACAACTCAGTGAGAATGACTCACCTGCCTCAGGCTGTTAAGCCCTACAGCTCAGTGATCAAATGATCACCTACCTCAGATCCAAACAGGATCCTACCTCAGATTCACAAGTGAATCCTACAATTCAGGCCAAAGCCCTACTCTCAGATTCTCAACAATCCTACCTCAGGCAATTCTGCTCTATAACTCAGATCCAAATTTGGATCCAACCTCAGAGTAAATTTTCTCCTACCACTCAGATCCAAAAGGATCCTACAAGGTGGAAATGGGTTGGCGAGTTGGTCTTGACATAAAAGATATTTCTATGTGCCAAACTCTCTGGACTGAGATAAACTTAGCCCAACTTTGACTCCAAGAATATGTTTCCTGAGTCTACTCTTCTAGACTAAGAAACACTTAGTCCTAGCTACTCCACAACAACAAGAATATATATCTACTTGATCTGGAACTGACTTGCAGAACATTGTTTTGCCCCTTTCGGAACTGAACCTGAAGTTCAGCACTCTCTTCTTCACAGCACCAGAACTTTATCTTTAGGAAAAGCTCTACTGGACCTGTGGAGTTACTGTAGCTAGGATTAGCCCTTTGCTGCTTCCTGAGCTGAGAAAATCTCAGCCCCAACTTCTTCACAGCAACAAGGATGTAGATTTTTCTTTAGCTTGTGATAGAAGCAACTTGTAGACTCCTGCTCTGCTTCTTCTTTCTTTCCTGAGCTGAGGAGATTCAGCCCTAACTTTGACTCCTAAGGAATAGTCCCCTAAGCCTTCTTTCATATCACTGCTTCTTCAAGCTTTCTTCTCTTCACAGCATCTAGATTAAGATCTTCAGAATATTGCTTGCTGAAATGGTGAAGGACTGCAGCTAGGGTTAGCCCTTGCTGCCTCTTGACTGCAGAAATCAGATTTATCTGCTTCTCCTTCTTCCTCAGAAAGTAGCTTTCTGACTTGCTGGTACAGGTGAAAATGACACCAGCTTACTTGCTTTTAATCCCAGATCCTGCAGCTAGGGTTAGACCTTGGCTGCTTCCTTTTTCTCAGAGATTAACTCTGAACTTGCTGGAGTCGATGAAGAAGACCACAACTATCTTTTTGTTGAGCTTTAAGACCTGCTGATTTGAACTTCGTTCTTCAGCCTCTGCAACAATGGCGAGGAAGAAGATTTGGGACAACTTTCTTTTCCAAAAGCTAATTTCTTAAATCTCATCTCTTCCTTATCTATTCCGCCGATCAACGACTATTTTGACCCGTGGAACCCACTGAGATTGACAGTTATAACCACTACTAAAAAACAGACTTTTAGCCACGGCAGATTGTCGTGGCTAAAAGTCAAAAATCGTGGCTAATACTTTTTAGCCACGGCTTACCCACGGCAAATGGGCGTGGGCAATGCGAGCGTGGCTAATAGTATTAGCCACGCTGAACCCGTGGCAAAAAGAGTTTTAGCCACGAATTTTAGCCACGGTTTAGAATCGTGGCTAAAGGGTCTCTTTTCAGCGATTATTAGCCACAGTCTCATTGCCGTGGCTAAAGCTCCTTATTTGCCACGGTTGAATTTTCGTGGCTAAAGGGGTTGTAACAAACGAAAAAGATTCTGCCGCCGCCGGCGGCCGCCCGCCGCCGGCCGCCGCCGCCGCCCGTCGCCGCCTGCCGCCGCCACCCGCGAGGCCAGATAATTCAAACATTCATTGCGGAATATGCTATATAAACCCGAAATTTTTATTGAAATTGGCGGTGTGGGACTGAAAATGTCATGACTTTTTGCCACGGATCAGGCTTCCGTGGCTAATACTAGCTTATTAGCCACAAAATAGGCAAACCGTGGCAAAAGTGTTTTTTTGCCACGGTTCAGTCATCCGTTGCTAATACTAACGTATTTGCCACGGTTCAAGTGTCGTGTCTAATACTTCATTATTAGCCACAGTTTTTTGCCGTGGCAAAAAAACCGTGGCTAAAGTCATTTTTCTAGTAGCTAGCTTTGCCTTTGCATTAATTACTGTACTGTGGGCATGCAGCTACATTTGTCATGTACTGTAATTTTCCCGCAACAAATTTGAATTTGTTTGACTTGTTGAATTTGCTGACGTCACCATCTGTGGACTTAGCCAAAATCAAGCATCAGTACTATATGTGTTGAGTGAGCAAGCTTCACTCAACACCAAAAAACCTAGACAGATTTTATGTCACTAGGCGTTGAGTGAGTAAGCTTCACTCAACACCAAAACACTTAGAATAATTTTTCTATCATTAGGCATTGAGTGAGTAAGCTTCACTCAATGCCAAAATACTTAGACAATCTTTTTATCACTAGGCATTGAGTGAGTAAGCTTCACTTAACGCCAAAACACTTAGAATAATTTTTCTGTCTCTAGGCGTTGAGAGCATTGAGTCAACTCAATGATTTTTCCTGTCGTTGAGAGCATCGAGTGTGTCTTCATCACTCAACGCTTTTTGTTTTGGACAAACTTTATGTCTCTTGACGTTGAGTGAGTAAGCTTCACTCAACGTCATTTCACTTTGAAATGATTTTAGTCACTTGGCGTTGAGTGAGCAACCTTCACTCAACGCTTTTGAACTTTGTCATTATTCCTGCTTGGGAAGCGTTGAGTGTTGCTTCTTCACTCAATGTTTTCAGCATTTGTCAATTATCTTGACATGACGTTGAGTGAGTAGACTTCACTCAACACTTTTGTCCTTAGACAAAATCTTGTGTTTGGAAACACTATCTTTGACTGACAAAGGTTCAGTCAACACTTTTTATCACATGACGTTGAGTGAGCTTGCATCTCTCAATGCCTGTAGACTTAGTCAAAATAACTACATAGATTTTTTGTGCCTTTGACTAACTTAGCAATACTCAACGATTTTGATGATATGGCGTTGAGTGAGTGGACTTCACTCAATGCCTATGGACTTAGCCACATTCTTGTTGTTTCTTCTTAAGCTTTTCCTATCTCACAGCCTTTAGCTGTATGGCATTGAGTGAGTACACTTCACTCAACTCCTGTGGATTTGCCACATTTTAGCAGTTTATTCTTAGGCTTTGCCTATCTCACAACCTTTAGTTGTATGGCGTTGAATGAGTACACTTCACTTAATGTCTGTGGACTTAGCCACATTTTCAACATGCCAATTGTTTGGCTTTGACTGTCCAAGCTATATTCAATGATTTTACTCATCTGGCATTGAGTGAGTAGACTACACTCAATATCTATGGACTTAGGCGATTTCCAACCTATCCAGCATCTTCACTTTGTGACCACCTGTCACATCACTTGAAATACATGTCCTATCAATGTTGCAAGGACTAACCTGCATGCATGAACTTAGGAACACATCAAATACAACTATGCTCTTAGTATTGATGGTAATGCCACTTCAAATCCAATCTAGAGAACATTGTGGGTAATGGACCCAACAATCTCTTCCCTATTTGAAGAAGGCAGAACACCCAGCAATACTAAGAAACATTATCAATATAAGCAGATTAATTTCATGTAGTTGTAGATTATATCTGCTACATCTGCTAGTTTATGCTATATGAATTTTACTATATCAATTCAATGTACTTCATCTAACTGCATTGACTCAACAAGTCAAGTCAATGCATCCTTATACCACTTGAACAATTGCTCAAGTAATATGCACTCTCCTTTATACCACTTAATACTTAAATGAAGCACCACTAGAAGCACTGACTCAATATGACCTGGTCATGTCAAGTATTGCTTCAATATATCCCCCTTATGTATTGACACGCATCTCCCCCTTTTTGGCTTCTTCAATAGGTATATCTATTGAGGGAGGAGATGGGATCAAGGGAGAATTTACCTCTTGATCCTAGCTAAAGTCCCATATTGATATCACTAAGGAAATTTGCATAGAGATCAAACTACTTGATTAGGAGTCATACCTTTTGCTTTGATACCAGAGATTGTAGTCCACTTGTCGATGTTGTATCTGCATAATCAGCATCCACTTGTGGTGATATCATTGATACAACACATCACTCAGCCCCTTGACACGTGAGTGGACCATGGATCCACTTGAGCTAGCTGCTAGTTGTTCCTCTTCTCCTGTAGCAATATTGTTTTCTCAGCAGCAGTCCATCTCAGACTCAAAGAAGATTATGACTATGTTATAAATAATCTCCCCTAGTCTGTGCATTATCCTTAGGACAAACTAATCAGCAGTGAAGATCTTTGAACCACTGCAGTAGCTGCTTATTCCTTCTTAACATGAGACTGATCCTGTTCCAGCAAGTGTTGGACATGATCCCCCTTAATAGGAGCATTTCTTGTCATCATTTTTTGCAAGAGCTGAGCTTGCTCCCCCTCAACAGGAGCATCACTATCATTCCCTCTGTTGGACGCTTGAGTCCATCTTAGCCTTGATACCATTTAATGGTCTTTATAGTCTTGATGCCACATCAAGGACTTATCTACCTGCAAGAGAAGTAAATCCTGTAACACAAACTAAAATTTGGAGCAACTGAAGTTGTCCCAAGTTCCACATGCCCAATCTCAATCTAGAGGGTGTTGAACTTGACTTCATAGAGTGTCATGATAAACATGTCAGCCACTTGTTAGTGAGGACAAACTTGGGATTGAGTTCTTCCATATGCTCCCCAACTAACTGATACCTAATCTACATATGCATAGTCCTGCTATGAAAGACAGGATTCCTAGCAATTTAGATTACACTAACAGAAAATCAATATAAAGAAGTTCTACTTATCTGCAGGATGTGGTCCTGATACCATGGAGTTGATATTACAAGACTGGTTTCTTTCTTGCAGCTCCAAGTAGTTAGTCTTCTTCATAGGATTTGATAGGTTCCATCTTTGCTTATCCTATCTACCTTGCACCCTATATTGGAGGTGCTTCTTCTCACATGTTCTCCTTTCATCTAACTGGGCAGTCAGCTCTGACATGCCCAACCATACTATAACAGCAACATATTATGTTAGGGAAATATGTTCTCTGAGTTTAGGATCATTTCCTATCTCCTTTGGAGAGCATCATCCCAGATTTGTTGTGTTTTCCCTATACTATGAAGAGGTGGAAGAATTGTGCTTTCACTGCTTTCACTTCTTCAACAACAGATTTGCATCTGGCATAGCTACCTAACTGTTTGAGTTGGCTGAATAACACTTGGACAATTTTGGTAGGGTTTTGTATATCATCTCTGCTTGCACATCATACTCTCTTTTTATCATGGCCATCTTGTGTTCATATCGCTCCAATAGTGATCTTACCACTTGAGTAGATGCCACTTGAACCTTGAATGATCTTTCCTTGAACCAACCTATCATTCTGGTACTAAGACTTTCTTTACACTGCTATTTTCATAGGAATATGCTGACTTGTATCAACAATGGCTGGAGTAATCCAGCTATTCTTGTGAACTTGCTCACTTATAACAGTTACAATCATCTGGATAGTCTCCGTCTCATCCTCAAAATCATCCATAGGGATAATCTGAACTTCAGAAGTATTCTTCTGATCTATTTGGAGCTGGAAATTCTCAGACACCAATTCTTTAGACTAGACTTTAAGCTTTTCAGACTGAACTAGACTGTATTGGCTCCCCCATTATATTATCCTTCCTTGTTGCTCTTTGAAGAGCTACTTCTAATGATTTCCTCAGTGAGTACAACCCACTTTTCCTTCACTGATTTATTGGTGTGGCAGCAAAACTTTATCTAACCAGACATTCCTGCTAGCTGGATCCAGCTGGCCTTTGCCTAAGACTTAAGCAATACTTTGTTTACAGAGGAGGCAGCTCTGATACCAAAACACTTTGTCCCACCACTCAGGCATCTTGACCTTTAATTGATGGATTCAGCTGGACTTTGTTGAATTTTCTCAAAGTGGTCAGCAAGACAGACTAAAGCCAAATTAATATTCTCAGAACTATCCAGTTAACACCTTGATCATGCGAAAGCCCAAAGAGCAAGCTTAACACCAAACACAAATGGAAGAACAAGCAGGTCTTATATTCATTCACACCTCTTTACAAGGCAAGGTATACATGGCGAGACATGATTTCACTAGTACACAAGCTACAAACATAAAGCATAACACAAGCCGGGCGGACAACACTGGAGACCGCCGAGACCGCCTAGTCCGCCAAGGTCGCCGAAGCCGCCCGAGCTGAAGTTCCGACACGCCGAATAAAGAACGGAGTCCGCCAAGACCACGAGGTCGCGCGGACACACCGTTATTCGCTGACTGCTGATGAACTGAATAACAGACCGCCTACCCGCCTGAGATCGGCGGACAGGTTATTTGGACCTTGGAAAAGCTGAAGCAGAGAACCACTGACAAGCCGCAGAAGCGACCAGCTGAGACCGCAGAGACCGCACACTTCAATGTACTTGACCAAAGTCAAAACCAAACTCCTGGCTCCTTGAAGCTAGCAGTGCGACCTGCACACAGCAAACCGTCAACTCTACTCAACCCGCGCGGATAGGGAAATCCAGACCGCAACAATAGACCAAGCCCCACTTACTATTCATTCAGTTACTGTAGACGTGCCAGGGGGTTCTATTTATAGGCGAGGTGAGGATTGTGGTCACCGCCCTAGTGAATAGAAACACCACCCCAGCCCGCGCACTAGCAAAACACACGTCTACTGAGTCTGCAAGGACTTAGCCGGATTCCAAGAGAAACCGCCAGGAGCAAGACACAGATGTTCACAACTAGGCGGACTTGCACCAGTCTGCCCACACTATGGGGACAAGGTACAGTCCGCACAGTCCGCAAACATCATCATACATGGACAGCCACAACCCCTTCAGCGATAGTCCGCACACGAGAGAGGCAGTCTGCACAGTACAAGACCAAAGCCTCCATCCGCCACAAGTCCACGACCAAAAGACAGTCCGCCCGGTCAACAACGGACTTAGCGGATACTACGGACACACTAGATTGTCACAGAATGTGACCAAGTCCAGTAAATCAACAAGGGCCTAGCGCGAGCTCGGCAGACAAGGCCCAGGTTGCCAACACCCACCAAAGTAACGCAGAGTCCGCAAGCTATACTCGCACAGCTGCCCAGACAAACAGCCAACTAACGGACTCCGACACCAATCCGCGCAGTCCTTCATAGCAGCTAACACCTGCTGCAACACCGGAGATCTCGGCAAAGGCCACAGCCGAACTCCAAGGCCAGTCCGCAACAGCGGACACCGCAGATTCAACCAGTCTGCAAAGCCTCCCGCGGATTCAATCTCCAACTCGCCTGGCTACACAAGAGATTGCTAATCTGCAAGGCCGTAGATCTAGTAGAGTACCGCCAACAGTCCGCGAACCGTAGTCTGCTCAGGCCGCTCTGCTAGAACCTTGACTTTCTTGGCCAAAGACCAACCAGGCCGCACAACAGACCGCTCAGGCCGCACACCAGGCCGCTCAGGCCGCATAGGCTGCTCTTCAACAGCCAAGCTACTAAGACAGCCAAGGTCACCAGGCCGCAACCAGTAGTCCGCCCAGGCCGCGGACTCAGACCACTCAGGCTGCACAGTCCGCCCGGCCTGCCCATCACTCACTTCCACTTTACAAATTTCAACACTCCCCCTTGAAGTGAGTAGTGGTGATCAAGCCCAGCAAGCTACGTAACCGCTGAAATGGCCCCTTCGACAGCGGCTTCGTGAAGATGTCAGCAAGATTATCTTCACTCTGAACATGCCCGACCAGAAGAGATCCCTCCAACACTTTCTCCCTTATGAAGTGGTGCTCGATCTCAATATGTTTGGTCCTTGTGTGACACACTGGATTGTTTACCAGTTTGAGAGCACTCTCATTGTCACCCCGGAGTAAAGTAGGCTCATGCACTTCTTCATGAATATCCTCTACAAGCCTCCACAACCAGATAGCTTCCTGAGCAGCGAAGGCCGAAGCCTTATACTTAGCTTCTGTAGTAGACACGAACATTGAGGCCTGCTTTTTGCTACACCACGAAATGCAAGCTGATCCATAAGTGAACACATAACCCGAAGTTGATCTCCGATCATTCTTGTCACCACCATAGTCAGCATCCGTGTATCCAAGCAAAGCAAAATATGCATCTCTACTATAGAGGATTCCCATATCAGAAGTTGTCTTGACATACTTCAAAATGTTCTTTGCCACCACCAGATGTGATTTCCTTGGTTCAGCCATAAACCGACTTACTCGGCCAACAGCATAAGCAATGTCTGGCCTTGTAATCGTTAGGTAGATCAAGCTCCCTACAAGAGCCCTGAACACCAAGGGATCGGGAAGAATTCTTTCTTCATCTCGTCGAAGCTTCAGCCCATGTTCCAGTGGAGTAGAGCAACTCTTCCCTTCGCACATGCTAAATCGACTTACAATGTGATCCGCATATCCCTTCTGGCAAATGAGAATCTTGCACTCCTTCCTCTCCACTTCAAGACCGAGAAAGTGATGAAGCTCTCCCAAGTCTTTCATCTTGAAGCGTATAGCCAGCTCAACCTTGAGCCTAGCTACTTCCTCCTCTGAATTCTCTGTGATGATCATATCATCCACATACAGCAGGACCAAGACTTGAAGCTCCCCCTTCTTCTTGACGAACAAGCTAGAATCCGAGTTGGAAGCGAGATAATCGCAGAATTGCAGATACTCTGTTATCTTCCCATACCAAGCTCTAGGATCTTGCTTCAACCCGTAGAGAGCCTTCCTGAGCTTGCAGACATAGTACGGATGAACTTCAGAAACAAATCCAAGTGGCTGATCCATGAAGATGTCCTTGTCAATCTCTCCGTAAAGAAAAGCATTCTTCACATCAAGCTGCCACATCCTCCATCCTTTGCAAGCAGCCAAGGCGATCACCACTCTAACCGAAGTCATCTTTGCAACCAGACTAAATATCTCCTCATAGTCTTCTCCATACTGCTGTGAGAATCCTCGAGCAACCAGGCGAGCTTTGTATCTATCAATGCTCCCATCAGCCTTCTTCTTCAACTTAAACACCCACTTGCAAGTCACTGAAGTAATGTCATCAACCTTGGGCACAAGGTCCCAGGTTTCATTCTTCTTGAGAGCAGCAATCTCTTCCTTCATGGCATCTTCCCACTCCTTGACTCCAGTGGCCTCATTGAAGTTTGCAGGCTCTCGCTCATCCAGAGGACCTGCAAAGAAGCAGGAGACAAAGCTCACTATATTTTCATCATAGTACCGAGTTGGTGGCTTCACAACCCTCTTTGATCTCCGAAGAGGTTGCTCCTTGCTCACTACCTCTGTTGCTTCTTCAGGCTCTGCTCCATTCCCAGGCAAACTTTGAGCAATGCCCCCTGCTTCCTGAGCTAGAGGCCTCAGCACCAGAACTTGAAGCAACAGAAATTGCTGGTGAAACAGCAAGCTCCTCTTCTAGAACTTCAGCAGCCACCTTCTGCTCTTCATCAACCTTGTTCTCTGAAAGCTCAACCGAGCCTCTTCCATACGACGTTAGTTCGTCAAAGACTATATCTCTTGACACAACAAACTTCTTCACCGTAGGATCCATGCATTTCCATCCCATCTTCCGCTCATCATAACCAACAAAGACAAGCTTCCTTGACTTTGCATCCAGCTTGGTCCTTGAAGCATCCGGGACATGCACATAGCAAGTTGATCCGAACACCCGAAGGTGTTCCACACTGGGCTTCTCCTTCAGCAACATCTCAAAAGGAGTCTTCATGTTGATCGGGCTGAGCGGCATCTGATTGATGACGTAAGAAGCACAAGACATCCCCTCCGCCCAGAAGGACCTAGGAATGTCTTTCGCATGAAACCAGCATTTGCAAGTCTCCGTCAGATGACGGATCTTCCGCTCCGCTACTCCATTTTTTGTGGAGTGTGAGCACAAGTAAGCTCTTTGTTGATCTCGTGCTTCCTGCAGAAGTTAGAAAACTCAGAGGAGACAAACTCACCACCGTTATCTGTTTTAAGCTTCTTGATCCGCAAGCCAAGTCGGCCCTCCACCAACTCCTTGAACTCCACAAACAAACGGAAGGCTTTAGACTTCTCCTTTAAGAAATAAACCTAAGTGTAACTTGAATAGTCATCAATCAGAACAAGCATTTATCTGCTCCCACCAAGGCTAGCAGTGGCGGTTGGTCTCATCAAATCTCCATGGATGCACTCCAATGGTCTCTTACTCCTCGTTTGTGATTTATCAAACGAAAGGTGATGAGCCTTGTCATACTGACATCCCGCGCAAACGTGACCGTCGCCAAATGAAGATAGCTTAGGCAAGCCTCTTACAAGGCTTCTGTTAGCCATAGCCTTTAGCTTATCCATTCCTACATGCCCCAGCCTTTCATGTCATATAGCAGCGCTATCGTTTGCTCTCATCCGATCAATATAAGAGTTAGTTGCAAGAACAAACAAGTTCTTCACTCTCCTCCCAACATGAGCAACATCAGCTTTAACCGCTGATACGTTGTGAAGGAACTTCACTTCTGTTTGCCCAAACAGAACGTGATAACCCGCGTCGACCGTATTGATCAAAGAGAAGATGTTCTTCTTCATGCCCGGTACGTGATACACACTCCTTAACGTGAATGGCCCCTTATCACTTCTGTTGGCCCAAACAGAAGCTGACGAAGAAGCCATGGAGGAGGATGACGAAGGCGAAGATGCCATTGCAGAAGGTTTGTAGAAGAGGAGGAGAAGGTGGACAGAGCTGAAACATTGTCGAGGAAGCATAGGTCGTCGCTCTCAGTCCTATTAGCAATCGTCCGTTGTGATCCTGGATCCTGAAAAGAACAAGAAGTAGGAGTGAATGTGACGGAACACTGTAGTTGCTTGCACAGAGAAGTAATAGATAATAAATTGCAAGTAAACTTGGGCACGTAGAGAGTATCCGTCAAGCGAAGAGACAGAGTGACTTGAACTACTCATGTCCCATTGACCGGTGAGGGAGAACCGTCCGCAATAAAGACCGGGGGTAACTGATCATGTATTTCTAGGAGATAAAAACACTGAACATTGTCGGTCACATGATTGGTAGCACCAGTGTACAACCCCGTGTTCGGCGGCAAGCACCCAAGCGACAAGCAGACATGCGGCAAGGGGTTGGTCCGCTCCCGCTCACTTCGGGCGAGCGAGCCATGCGAGACGACTCCCCCTATCCCTGCCGCTCACTCAGAGAATCGTCGAGCAGAGCGAGGGATGTCATTCGTCGAACTGGTACGAGCGGATGGGCTCGACGACCCGCGATCTGCGAGCCGTTCGGAGGGTCACAATGGCCGCCAGCCCGCCCCCTATGCGCGACCTGGCCGCCTATCCTCCTCGGCAGAGTACTGGCAGGTCGCGGCGGCCCGGCTCGCGTTCGCCCAAGAAGAATAGGCGACCCGCTAGAGCCAGGTCGCGTCCGCCTCCCGCGGAAAGGGATTGGTGGTGAGCTGACCCCCCCCCCCCCCCCCATGGGTGCGAATAGCTGTTCAGAACAGCGGAGCCACGCTATTGGCAGACCAGGTTGGACTGCGCATAGCTATTCGGAACAGCAGAGGTTGGTTGTTGGCAGACCCAACCGAGGGCTTTTTGGTACTTTCAGGTCAGTTCTTCTAGTTATTGGCAGTTCAGATTCCAAAAAACTATAAATAAGACCCAAGGGGTACCTCAGGAGGCACGCTTTGAGTGCCTCCCTACTCTAGTTTCCAAGTGGTTTCTGAGGGTACCTTAGCTCGGCTTCTGGCTAAGGAGGGGAAGCGCTCTGAGATCTTCCGGGTTTGTGGTGGGACCTCCCTGCCGAGCCCTTGGGTCTGTTTCTCCTTGCCTTCTTTGTTGTTTTTCTTGCAGGAGCGAAGTAGGCGCGAGACCGCCCCTTCCCCGAGGGTCGAACTCCACGGGATACCGGATTCCGGTTTCAACATTTTGGTGCGGTGAGCGTGGAGAGTGGTCAGTGCGGAAAAGCTTCAGCGAGCTCAATGACAGGAGGGCAAGGATCTGACAGGCAGAACTCGCCGCCCCCCCCCCCCCCCTCGCCTCTCGCAATAGTGGGGATGTTGGAAGACTTCAGGAACGAGGTGATGGGCCTCGTCAAGTTCGCACTCGGCGCGCAGGCCGAGTGCTCGACTCCGGCAGCCCAGATCGCGGCCGCCCCCTCTTTAGGCAAAGACGCTCCTGGCAGGCGAGCCGGGAAGGAGGTGGCCGAGGAAGGCCGGGGGTGCGACATCCCCGAGCGCGAGCTCTTCCCCGGCTCGGCAGGCCGAGGCTGGTTCGGCGAGCTGGGCTCGCGAGACTCGCCAGCTCGCCCAGTGGGGGGAGGCAGTCCGTTCAGCGAGCTGGTCTCCTCAGCTCCAGTCCCAGATGGGTTTAGGGAACCCGAGATGTCTTACTACACCGGGAAGGGAGACCCGGTCCAGCATGTGCAATGGTTCGAGGATGTGGTCTCCATCCGTCAGATGTCGGACGGATTCAAATGCCGACTCTTCGTCATCACCCTCCGGGAGAAGGCAAGGGAATGGTTCCACCAGCTCCCGGCCAGCTCCATCTACTGCTTCGAGGACCTGTGCCGAGGGTTCATGCTGAGATTCACCACCTCGAAGAAGAGGAAGAAGGAGTCTGAGTCTTTGTTCCACATTAAGCAGGGGGTGAACGAGACATTGGGGATCTATGTGGACCGATTCCAGGAGGAAGTTACTCAAGTCCAGGAGATGTCGGGCCATAGTCTGATGATGGCTTTTACCCTGGGCCTGCAGCAGGGATTCTTCCGAATGGAGCTGAAGAGAGTTCCCCCCCCCCCCCTCCTACGAGGAGCTAATGGAGAGGGCGGCAAGAGAATTTGATGGGGAGGCATCAAACCCAGAGTTTGCGAGGAAACTGGCCAGGTGGGCGGCTGAGGAGGAAAAGGAGTCGAAGGGAGGAAGAGGACAGGAGGAGAGGAGAGGAGACCCCAGGCCGAGGGAGCAGAGGCAGCTCCAGGGGCAGCATCAACCGAGGTGGGGGCGTCAAGAGCCCAACCGACGGCTAGGATGGAGACCCGAGTGGCAGGGGCAGGGGCCACAGAGAGGGTATTACGGAATGGATCACTACCAAGGGAGGCAAGATCAGTTCCACCCCCCCCCCCAGGCTGGAGGCAGGGCCAGAGGCCCCGGCTCCCCGATCAAGAAGAGGTCATGGTCATAGCCTTGGGAGCAAGGAGGGGAGCGTGGAGGAGGAGGAGAAGAGAGGTCAGGGTGGAGATGCCCTATTGCAACTTCCATCAAGAAGAGGGGCATGCCACGGCCACCTGTCCGGAGTTCCTCGAGTTGAGGGGGAATCAGGAGCAACATCAGCAGCAGCAGGGGAGGCAGGAAGTGAGGATTGAGGAGGTCCTGCCTCGGGCGGAGGAGGATCGTTGCGAAGACCGGGTGGACGTGGGGACCCGAGGAGGGATCGGAGTGATCCACGGAGGAGTGGGGGTCGAGGCTTCCCGCAAGGCAAGTCTCCACACCATGTACAGGCGGAGCGTCGCCTCTACATCCCAGACCCCACCACCGGAGGAGAGGATCACCTTCTCCAGGAGTGATATGCCAGACCACGAGGATCCGTTCTGTGATGTGCTGGTCATCGAGGCGGCCATCGAGAATTTCACCGTCTCTCGGATCCTCGTGGACAACGGGAGTTCCGTCAACGTCTTCTTCAAAAAGGCGTTCGACGCGATGAATGTGGAGGCAAAGAGGGTGCTGGCCTCGGATGGGCCCTTATTCTGGTTCTCAGGAGAGAGGAAGGAAGTGGAGGGAGGAGTAGGCCTCCATGTCACCTTGGGGGGGCAGTCCCGAAACTGCAAGTTCGTCATTGTGGACGCCCCCAGCAGCTACAGCGCCATCTTCGGAAGGCCCCTCATCAGCTCCTTCCACTGCGTCCCCTCATCTTTCCATCAATGCCTGAAGTTCAACGTTGAGGGGGTCTAGGTCAGGGTCAGGGGGGACCCAAAGGTGGCGCGGGAGTGTTATGTCACAGTGGTGAACACCATCTCCTGGGAGGAGGGAGCCGAGGAGATGGGGCGGAAGATGGAGGAGGCTGAGCAGGAAGCAAAAGTGGTGGAGCTGGAAATGAGGAACTGCGCAGAAGAGGAGGCGGCAGGAGGAGATCTGGAGGAGGTGGCCGAAGTGAGGGCCGCAGGAAAAGAGGTGGAGGTAAAGGTCCCCGTTCCGGAGGAGGGGGATGCTGAAGGATGGGGGGAGCAGTCCAGGCTGGAGGCTGCAGAAGAAGTGGTGGATTTGGAGGTGCTCACCCGGGGAGGCAGGATGGAGAGGATCCGCGTCAGCGGGGGCCTGACCCCGGAGGACCAGGGCAGGATGCTGGAGTGCATACAGAAGAACGTGGACATCTTCGCCTGGAACGCCGCGGAGATGCCGGGGGTTGACGCGGATGTGGCTTGCCACCGCCTCAACCTGGACCTGGGAGCACGCCCCGTTCAGCAGAAGAAGAGGTCCACTGCGGACAAGCTGGCGGAGCCCATCAGGGAGGAGGTGGCGAAACTCCTCAAGGCCGGCTTCGTATCTGAGATTCAGTACCCCGGCTGGGTCTCCAACATGGTTATGGTTAAAAAAGGAGACGGCCGATGGAGGATGTGTATCGATTTTTCCTTACTTAATAAAGCTTGTCCTAAGGACTGTTATCCTTTGCCTCGAATCGACGCGCTGGTTGACTCAGCCG
This sequence comes from Platanthera guangdongensis, assembly GCA_039583875.1. Classification (NCBI taxonomy): domain Eukaryota; kingdom Viridiplantae; phylum Streptophyta; class Magnoliopsida; order Asparagales; family Orchidaceae; genus Platanthera; species Platanthera guangdongensis. The sequence continues at coordinate 78,818,022 of CM077151.1, forward strand.
TCGGTTATTCTGTAATGAGTTTTTTAGATGCTTTTTCAGGTTATCATCAGATCAGGATGCACCCCCCAGACATCAAGGATGTCTCGTTCATCACAGGGGATGGATGCTACTGCTACAAGATGATGCCCTTCGGGCTGAAGAATGCTGGGACAACCTACCAAAAATGATGGATAGGGTCTTCAAGGAGCAGAGGGGGAGGAATTTGGAGGTGTATGTAGATGACCTCATGATCAAAAGTCGAGATGTGGATTCTCACCTCCGGGACTTGGAAGAGACTTTCACCACCCTGCGCAAATAGAAGATGAGGTTGAATCCCCTGAAATGTGTCTTCGGGGCCAGCAGGGGAAAGTTCTTGGGGCACCTCCTCACCCCCGCGGGGGTCGAGCCCAACCCAGATAAGGTCAGGGCTATCTTGGAGCTGGGGTCCCCATGGAATGCAAAGGAGGTCCAACGGCTGACGGGGAAGCTAGCAGGGCTGAGTCGCTTCCTTTCACGGGCAGGGGAGAAGTGCTCCCCTTTCTTCAAGACGCTAAGGGGTGGTCAGAGGTTTGAATGGACCAAGGAATGCGAGGAGGCGTTCCAGGCCCTCAAAGTGCAATTGACACAGGCTCCGCTGCTCCAAGGGCCAAAGGAGGGGGAGGACCTGTTCTTATATCTGGGGGTCGGGGCGGAGGCCTTGAGCTCGGTCTTAGTTCGTGAAGAGGGGAAGAGGCAGCTCCCTATTTATTACGTGAGCCGGGTCCTGAGGAAGGCCGAGCTCCGGTATCCAATTTTGGAGAAACTAGCCTTCGCACTGATCATCTCGGCTCGGAGGCTGCGACCTTACTTCCAAGCACACTCAATCCGAGTGGTGACCGACCATCCCCTCCGCAACATCTTTGAGGGGGTGGAGCATTCAGACAGGTTGGATAGGTGGTCGGTGGAGCTGAGCGAGTTCGACATCTCATTCGTTCCGCGGCTCTCAATCAAAGCTCAGGCGATGGCCGACTTCCTGGCCGACTACGTGGTTGAAGTGGCGGAAGAAGAGCTCACCCGCCCGTCCCCTTGGAAGGTGAGGGTGGATGGTGCCTCGGGAAGGCATTCCCTAGGAGTAGGGGTGATCTTGGAAAGCCCTCAGAGGACTCGAATTGAGCAGACGGTGGTGGTGCACTTTCCCATTACCAACAACCAGGCCGAGTACGAGGCCGTGATAGCGGGGCTATGCCTGGCCAGGGATCTGGGGGTGTCGGATGTGGAGGTCCTTACTGACTCCATGGTAGTAGCTTCTCAGATCAACGGGGAGTTCGAGGCAATGGAGCCCACCCTGCGATCGTACTTGGCCAAGGTGAAGGGGGTCATTGGCACTTTTCAAACTTTCACCATCCGACACGTGCCCAGGGAAGAGAATGAACAAGCCGATCAGCTAGCAAAGCATGGTCCCCAGGTGGGGGCACCATCACCGACCTGTTCCGCCCCTCCATCGAAGAGGGAGAGCTCATGGAAATCGATCAACAAGCCTCGTGGATGGATCCAGTTGTGGTTTTCCTCTCCACGGGAGAATATTCGGAGGGGGTAGATAAGAAGAAACTAAGGCACAAGTCAGCATATTACCTCCTCCATGACGGGCAGCTATACAGGAAGACCCTCTCAGGGATGCTGGCTCGCTGCGTGACCGAGGGCGAAGTATGAAGGATCCTGGAGGAAGTCCACACCGGGGAATGTGGGAGTCACTCCGGGAGTCGGACCCTGGAAGGGAGGGTAGTCAGGCAAGGGTATTTCTGGCCCACCCTGGGCCGAGACGGCGCAGAGTTCGCAAGGAGATGTCATAAGTGTTAGTTGTTTGCCCCTCTCCAGCTACAGCCGGCCCAGCGACTCAGAAGTATCACGGCCCCATGGCCCTTCGCAATTTGGGGAATGGATTTGGTCGGACCATTCCCCCAAGCCAGCGGTCAGAGAAGGTTCCTCCTAGTAATGATTGACTACTTCTCGAAGTGAATGGAGGTGAAGGCGCTGGCCAAGGTGACCTCCCAGGTGATCCGGAACTTTGTTTGGGGGAAATCATCTGTCGCCATGGGCTGCCCCAGGCCATCGTCACGGACAACGGGCCCTAGTTCGCCAGTGTCGAATTCACCAACTTCTGCGAACAGCTTGGAATCGACCTCAGGTTCGCCTCGGTCCATCACCCCAGGTGCAATGGGCAGGTAGAGGTCACAAATAAGATCATTGTCAACCTCCTCAAAAAGAAGGTGGAGAATTTGAGGGGGAGCTGGGTGGAGTAGCTTCCCGCGGTTCTCTGGGCCCTAAGAACCACCCCCAACACGGCTACGGGGGAGACCCCTTCAAACTCTCCCACGGGTGCGAGACAGTGCTCCCCGTGGAATTCGAAGTCCAAACACCTCGAGTCATTGCAGCAAAGGAAGGCTGGGAGGAGTGGCAGGCGGAGAACGAGCAGGAGTTGAGGCTCTCCCTTGACATGGTGGAGGAGCTAAGGGACCTTTCCGCTATCCGACAGGAGGAGGTGAAAAGAAGAATGGTCAAGTACTTCGACAAGCATATCAGGGTCAAGCAGTTCGTGGACGGAGACTTGGTGTTGAAGAAGGTAGATGCAGTAGGGAGGTCGGCATCCATAGGAAAGCTCAATCCCAGCTGGGAGGGACCCTTCATTGTAAAGGAAGCTCTGAAGTCAGGGGGCTATCGACTCCAAAATATAGAGGGCGAGACCCTGAGTCTCACCTGGAGTGGTGACGACCTAAAATGATTTTTCCATGAAGCATGTAAGCGATACTTCGATTATAATGAATTCATTCAACCCTCCAAATTTGCCCTTACTAGCCTACATAGAAACATGTAATGTGTTTGGACCCCGAGCAGATCCCGCTGTCAGGCTCTCACCTAGCTGGCATGGCTGGAAGTCACTTGGTGTCATCCTTGGCCTCGAGCAGATCCCGCTGTCAGGCTCTCACCTAGCTGGCAGGGCTGGAAGTCACTCGATGGTGTTAGTAGAGGACTCCGAGCAGATCCCGCTGTCAGGCTCCCACCTAGCTGGCAGGTCTGGAAGTCACTCGGTGTCATCCTTGGCCTCGAGCAGATCCCACTGTCAGGCTCTCAACTAGCTGGCAGGGCTGGAAGTCACTCGATGGTGTTAGTAGAGGACCCCGAGCAGATCCCGTTGTCAGGCTCCCACCTAGCTGGCAGGGCTGGAAGTCACTCGGTGTCATCCTTGGCCTCGAGCAGATCTCGCTGTCAGGCTCTCACCTACCTGGCAGGGCTGGAAGTCACTCGATGGTGTTAGTAGCGGACCCCGAGCAGATCCCGCTGTCAGGCTCCCACCTAGCTGGCAGGGCTGGAAGTCACTCGGTGTCATCCTTGACTTCGAGCAGATCCCGCTGTCAGGCTCTCACCTAGCTGGCAGGGCTGGAAGTCACTCGATGGTGTTAGTAGCGGATCTCGAGCGAATCCCGCTGTCAGGCTCCCACCTAGCTGGCAGGGCTGTAAGTCACTCGATGTCATCCTTGGCCTCGAGCAAATCCCGCTGTCAGGCTCTCACCTAGCTGGCAGGGCTGTAAGTCACTCAGTGGCGTTAGTAGCGGACCCCGAGCAGATCCCGCTGTCAGGCTCTCACCTAGCTGGCAGGGCCGGAAGTCACTCGGTGTCATCCTTGGCCTCGGGGGAATCCCGCTGCCAGGCTCTCACCTAGCTGGCAGGGCCAGAAGCCACTCGATGGCCGTAGATTACGACCCCGAGCGGATCACGCTGCCAGGCTCCCACCTAGCCGGCAGGGGGAAAACTACTCGAATGGTATTTAATAACGGATTGGAATCGCGAAGATTAACCGAAAAAGGGGGGGTCTAACGTAACCACCCAGCCCCCAAATTGACGACCGAGAGAAGGCGAGAACCCGGGCCGCGTCACAAAGGGGTCAACCCGCAAGAAATCTGGTGACTTGGGCGGGCAACGAGCCGTCTCGCCTCGTCCGGTCAGCGAGTAGCCTCCGCAGCGAAAGCCGGGCCGCAGATGCAGGTCGCCCCTAGCGGGACGACCTGTCGGGCGGGCATACGACCTCGTCGACGCAACGCGAGGTGAACGACAGCGAGCGCGGGAATGGGAAAATTACATCGCGCAATGACAGCAGACGTGTGTAAGTAACGGGTGGGGAAGCATTCATAAGAGCATTAATAGGTGAAAATCACAAAATCTAGGCGCAGCTCGCGCTTACATCTCAGACAACTACAAGTACACTGTGTATACACCTAACACGCAAATGTCCAAGAAGCGGGGGTGACGCGAGATCCGGGGCGGGAAGTCCTAGAGGGGCTGGAAGGACTTATCCCCGGGGTCCGGCACGGGAAGGAACAGCGCCAGCACCACGTCGCCCACCGAGAGTTCCGCTGCCTCGCTCTTGAGGAGATCCGCGCGTCGCAACATCTGCATCGTGTACTTCGCGGCGCTGGCGGCATTATTCTGCATCAACACCTCCAACTCGTAGTCAGAGTGGTGTTCGAGCGGGCAGCCCCTGTCATCTGGCGGAGGGGCAGCGGCGTCGGCCTCCAGCTCGCGTACCCGCGCCTCCAACGCTGACTTGTCCTGACCAAGGGCGGCGATCTCGGCGCCCATCCGACCTGCCGTCGCCGCGTCCTGAGAGAAGGAAAGGGAGTCGTAAGGCGGAATTCACGAGGAAAAGCGTTGATTGAGAGTAAACACATACCACCCCTCCCAAGTACTGCGCGAGGGTCTCCTCGGCCGCGTCGGCCCGTCTCCTCTGGATATCCGCGTCCTCCTGAGCAAGCTTTCGGGCCTCCTCCCTCTCGTCCGCCAGCTTCTTGAGGGAGGTGGCGTTCCGCTCCAACTGGGTGCAGCGCCTCCCCACCATATGGGCTAGCTCCAGGCCACGCAGCTGGGCTCGCGCGCTCTCATGAACCAGTACTCGCGTCGCCTCCTTGTCGTAGATGGTGGCGTCCTCGCGCGAATAGAGGCCGAACGAGAAGTTGTAGGCCTCCCCGCCGATGGTGTCCTGCTCCAGCCAACTCGGCAACAGGGTCGAGACCACTGCGCGATTTGACTCCTTGTCCCACGACAGAAGCGGGACGCCGAGCTCGTCCAAGTATTTCTCGTCGTAAACAAAGTTGCGGTGCCCTCTCGGCACCGGCTTCGCAGCAGCTTGCGACCCGTCCGGCGGCGCGGAAGTGTCCGCCGCCCCGTCAGGGGTGTCGCTGATCGAAGCGACCAACGGGGGGGGGGGGGGGGGACCCTCGGCCGGAAGAACCGTCGGGGCCTTGCCTTTTCTTTGGCCCCCAGCGGGTTGTTGCCCCGCAGTCTTCACCATCTTCGGCGGGGGAGCGGGCTTTCCGCCGCCCGGCCGCTTCTTGGCCGGGACCGACGGGGCGTCGCGCTGAGCGGCGTCCGCGGCCTGAGCTCGGGCGAGAACCCCGGGGGCAATCCGAGCACTCTCGTAGGGGGGATGAAGAGGTACGTCTCGCTCGCCTGTCAAGAAGAGAGGGTGAAACTAAAGAAGAAAAGAGCGAACAGAGCAGTGGCGAGTGGCAAACCTCCCCCTGGTGGGACGGCGGCAAGGTCATCTAGGTTGCGGCGCAAGTACGCGACCTCGAAGTTCTTCCCGGCGAAGAACCCGCACAAGTCGGCCTCGTGGCCCCCTAGGCTGGGCGGGCGGTAACTCGCCTCGCTGAGCTGCACCGGCGAGAAGGGGACGTTGTCGAAATCCCCCTTGACTAACAAGAACTTCTTGAGCCAGTTGTGACTCTTATTGACAGTCTCCCGCACTTTGAGGTGGGCGCTGGAGAAATAGGCGGTTCCGTCCCGGTTCGCACGGAAGGAGAAAAGCTTGCAGAAAACTGCGACACTGAACTCGACTCGCTCCTCCCGCAGAAAGCAGGCGAACCCCACCATAACAGCTATGGAGTTCGGGGTCATCTGACCTAGGATGACCCCGAAGTACTTCAGCACTTGGCGTACCTCAGGCCACAAAGGAAGCCGCAGACCCACCTCAAAGTGGGCCAGGGCTATGGCGAGCTCGTCCCTGGATAGGTCGTTGATCTTCTCTCCCTCCCCGGGCCGTCTCGCCGAAAATCCCGGCGGGACGTGGTCGCCCAGGGCATCTAGGTACTCGCGCTCCGGGATGACGGCGTGGGGAAAGTCATGCTCTGAGAAGGTCCAGGCGCATTTGCTTCGTCCGTCCGCATCGCCGCCGCCGCCGCCCATTACACCGAACTACCGTCGTTCGAGCGAGAGAGATCCACGAGGCGAGCGCGAGCCGTGCTTCGCGAGGAGCAGGAAACGGGAAAGTGTTTTGAAGCGGTGGGAGGATAAGGACCGGCATGGCCTATTTATAGGCAGAAAGAAAGGGCGGGAAATTTCCCGCCGAGTGGAGAGGTGCGTGTAGCAAAAATCAGGCCCGACGGTTCGCCTTCCCAGCACGCGACTGAACCGTCAAGGCCGATCAAGCGCGGGTCTCGCCCGATCGGGTCCGCGCAAAAATTGAGCGGGCGAGTCCTGACCCGCACCCGCGCTGGGCTCCGAGCGAGTCGGGGGGACTCCTGGCTGGCAAGCCCCTCGGCTCGCCCCTGCCACGATCGGGATGGCGGGATGAGCGAATCCATCCCATCGCCTGCTCTCGCCCGCAGGGGTAAGGCGAGCGGAGGATGCGGATATCCTCGAGCCCCCCCCCCCCCCCCCCCCCCCCCCCCCCCGCGGAGAATAAAAGCAACAACATGGTAATTTCAACATGCATCAGAAAGCAAACATCAGGCCCATGGGCAGGCAAAGAAAGTCGCAAATCGTTACAAGATACAGAACGAGTTCAAAATAATAACAACCCAGCGATATCCCGCGGGCGGAGAAAATAAAGGGTGGATCAGTACTGGATCCATTTCCACCTGCCCCGCCGTTGCGTTCCAGATCGCGGCAGCACGCGAGGATAATGATAATCGTGCACCGCCACCAGCTCCTGCTGGGCCAGGCCAACTTGTTCCGAGGCACTCCTTAGGCGCTCCTCGGCCCGCGTAATGTGCACGCCAGGCGAAGTGACCTCGCCACCTTCTGCAGCGTGTGGAGCCCCCTCCAGGGCCGCGAGTCGTGCCTCGGTGTCGGCCTTGTCTTGGTTGACCCTCTTCACGAGCTCCTGAAGCAGCAAAGTATGTTTCTAGAACAGCCGCGTCACCTGTCTCTTCATTCCCACCGCATCAGTCGTGTTGACCCTCCTTCACTTGATTCCCCTCTCTTTGATGACTGGGATGCCAGCGATGCTCTTGTCCGCACATGGCTGGCTAACAGCCTTTCTGATGAATGTCTTCCTGTCATCCGTCACGATGAAACCGTCAAGGCCGCTTGGCTACATCTTGCCGCTCTCTACTCTAAAGGGGCCCAGACGTCTCGCATCTATACTTTATATGCGGACCTCTTTAGCCGTCCCTCCATGTTTCCCGCAGCCGCTTACCAACAAGTTCAGGCACTCGGAGCCGAAATTCTTCAAAACCGCCCCTTCTCTGCTGATCTCGCTGAGCAACACAAATACTTACAGGAGCTTCTGGTTGTGTGTTATCTTCTCCGCCTTCCAGAGTCCTATGACATGATCCGTCAACAAATCCTTGGTGAGGCGGAGTCTCCCACCCTGGATGCCACCGCTGCCCGCATTGCCGCTGTCACTTCTTTGCTCCAACGTCCGCTGTTATCCTCACCTCCTCAATCGGACAACTCCGCTCACCATACTCAGTGCAGTGGCTCTGGTGGCCGCCATCTCCCCTCCAGCGAACGTGGTGCTGCTCGCTTCCTGTGCTCTCATTGTGGCCGCACTGGCCATACGGTTGATCGTTGTTGGAAGAAGCATCCTCACCTCCGCCCTTCTGGCGACGCTTCCTCTTCCTCTACGAGACCGTCCGCCTCTGTGGTCACATCTTCAGGTAGTGCCCACATCGCTGCTTAAGGTAAATTACTGATCGATTCTGGTGCTACCAATCATATGACAGACAATCTGCACTGTTTTTCTCTCCTACAACAGCATGATCGGTTACCCCCGGTCCTTGTTGCGGACGGCTCTCCCTCACCGGTCAATGGAACAGCAGTTGTTCAAGTTACTCTGTCTCTTTGATTGGCGGATACCCTCTATGTGCCCAAGTTCCCATGCAACTTGTTCTCTGGCACATCTCTTTGCAAACAACTACAATGCTCTGTTACATTCACGCCTACTTCTTGTTCTTTTCAGGATCCGGACACCAAGCAGACGATTGCTACTGGGATTGAGAGCGGCGGCCTCTACTTCCTCGACAACGTTTCTGCATTCTCCGCCTTCTCTACATCTTCTACTGATCTTCTCCAGTGGCACCTTCGCCTTGGTCATGCTCCTCCCCGACTTCTTCGTCAGCTTCTACCACATCTCCCTCTGCAAGGCCCACTGCTTAACTGTGAAGCATGTCAACTCGGCAAGCATCACCGCTCTTCCTTCCCGCCGAAGCAAGGCCGTGGATCTTCCCGGCCGTTTGAACTTGTTCACTCCGACATTTGGGGTCCGGCTCCTACCCTCACCATTGGTCGTGGTAGTTCATATTTTGTAACATTTATCGATGATTTCTCTAGATGTATATGGGTGTATCTTTTAAAAGATTGCTCATAACGTTTTTCTGTATGGACATCTTTCTATCATATGGTTACAACTCAATTTAATGCGTCTATTAAAATTTTTCGTTCTGACAACGCTAAAGAATATCTTAGTCATGCCTTCACTTCCTTTTGTGTGCAACATGGTATTATTCATCAAACTACATGTGTATATACCTTGCAACAAAATGGGGTGGCGGAACGCAAGAACCGTCACCTTCTTGATGTCGTCCGCACATTGATGACACAAATGCACGTTCCTCGCTCATATTAGGGATACGCTGTCCTCCTCGCCTGTTACCTAATTAATCGCATTCCGTCCACAGTTCTCCACGGCCAAACTCCATTCTCTCTTCTCTATCCTGGCAAGGATGTTTTTCCTCTTCCTCTGCGTATCTTTGGGTGAACGGCCTTTGTGCACATTCCTTCCGCAACCCATGACAAGCTTTACTCCCGTGCCACCAAATGTATCTTTTTGGGTTACTCAACTACCCAAAACGACTACTATTTTTTTGATCCCGTTCAGCGGAAACAATTTATCTCCGCGGATGTCACCTTCTTCGAGAATGTTTCTTATTTCTCCTCCAACCCCACTCCACCTCCACCTCCTCTCACCGTCCCCTCCACCCCGTCTACTCTCGTCGAGCTTTTCCTACCATCACCTCCACCGTCTCCTCCTTCCCTCCCTTCCTCATCACCACCCCCATCTCCTTCTTCTCCGCGGCCATCTCTCTCCTCTCCCGGGCCAGCTCTCTCCGCCATGGATGCTCCGGTTGCTAAGGAACATACCAACCTGGATATACCCATTGCTCTTCGCAAAGGGGTACAGACGTGTACCCAGCACCCGCTGGCTGCTGTTGTTTCATATGATCGTCTGACTCCTTCTCGCAGAGCGTTTGCATTGGCTATCTCTGAGACCACCACTCCCCGCACCTACCAGGAGGCTCTCACTATTCCTTATTAGAAGACTGCCATGGATGAGGAAATTGCTACCCTCACTAAACGGGGGACCTGGACCCTGGTTCCCCCACTGTTGGGCATGGATGTTGTTGGCTGCCATTGAGTCTTTGTGGTAAAATTCCGTCCCGATGGCAGCGTGGATCGCTATAAGGCTCACCTAGTGGCCAAAGGTTTCACTCAAACCTATGATGTTGATTACTTCGATACCGTCTCTCCCGTGGCTCGTCTCAGCACCATTCGGGTCCTTCTCTGTCGTTGTCAACAAGGATTGACTCATTTCACAGCTGGATGTTAAGAATGTTTTCCTCTATGGTGATCTACAGAAAGATGTTTACATGGAGCCACCTCCTGGGTATGTTGCTCAGGGAGAGACACGAGTATGCCGGCTAAAGAAGGCTATCTATGGCCTCAAGCAGAGTACTCGTACCTGGTTTGACAAGTTTAGTGACATTGTTGCGGCCATTGGTTTTACAAGAAGCTCAACAGATCACTCCTTGTTTGTTCGGAAAACCGCCTCTGGTCTGGTTATTTTTGCAGTTTATGTTGATGACATTCTTCTTACTGGCAATGATCAAGATGGGGTATTGTTGACAAAGAAACACCTTTGTCAACACCTGGTCACAAAGGATATGGGCTCCCCGAAATACTTTTTATGGATTGAAATCTCTAGGAAGCCCAACTCCATGGTCCTTTCCCAACGGAAGTATGCTCTTGATCTTTTAAAGGAGGCAGGATTGACTGGTGCTAAACCTGCACGTTGTCCTATGGCTGCTGGAGAAGACAAAACTTGGACAGATGACTCGCCTCTTCTATCGGATCTTACGAGGTACCGACGTCTGGTGGGCAAGCTCATTAATATCACGGTAACCAGACCTGACATCTCTTATGCTGTTGGCAAGGTGAGCCAATTCATGCAAGCTCCTAGGGAGTGTCATCTATAATCTGCCCTGAGGATATTAGAGTATATTAAAACAGCACCAGGGAAAGGACTCCTCTTTCAGAAGAATGGTCACCTAAGGTTTGAAGCGTACTCTGATTCAAGTTATGCTGATGACAAAGGGGACAGCAAATCGACATCAGGTTTCTGTATGTTTGTTGGAGGCAATCTTGTGAGTTGGAAGAGCAAGAAACAGTCTGTGTTTTCCAGGTCTAGTGCAAAGGCAAAATATCGCAGCATGGCGTTAACTACATGTGAGTTGAAATGGTTGTGGGCTCTCATGCATGGTTTAGGAGAGGTTTACAACTATCCTCTTCCTATGTTCTGTGACAACAAGGTCGCGATATACATTTCCAAAAATCCGGTCTTTCATGAGATAACAAATCACATAGAAGTCGACTGTCATTTTATTCGGGAAGAGATATTGAAGAAATAGATTTGCACTCCGTTCGTCACTTCCGACAATGAGTTGGCAGACGTCTTCACCAAGCCGGTGTCCGCTTCCTTTTTCCACATCTGCGACAAGATGAGCATGATTGATATTTATGCTCCAGCTTGAGGGGGAGTGTTGCAGGATAGAGGCCGGGCGGTCTGTTGCTGTTCGGAGACCGGGCGGTCTGGCGGTTTCTCCTAGTCGGTCTGTGTGCCGGGCTGTTGCTGTTTGGTATCCCAGCGGTCACGCGGCTTGTCTCGGACGACTTGGAGACCTGGCGGTCTAGCAGTCTCCTGTGAAGGCTTGCTCTCTGTGTGCTTGTTCTCTCCTCCTGTTGGTGGTCGGGCGGTTAGCCGGCTTGTCTATCCGCACGACTTGTCCGATTTGTCTTTTTATAAAGCCGCATATACTTGTACATTTTTAGTCCCACATTGCTTAATTGTAATCTCTCTCATCTCCTCCATTTTATAAAAGGGAGGCTATACCATTGTAATTGATACCTTTTTTGGATAATAAAGTTTACATTACTCCAATTTTTCGGTATGGTATTTTCTGTTTGCACAAATCGCATCTAGATCGACCCACCATTGTGGTGTAGCAAGCCGGGTCTGCCCCGTGTCCTCCCAAGCAATGCCACCAATCGATCTCCCAAATAACCAGGTGTAGGTCAGCCTTTTCTCGTTGCTCAATTCGTCAGTAGCCCACCACATGACGCGGGTCGGCTTTCCCTCCTGATCAGCCGCAACTTTCCGCTCTCTCAGAGCAAAATAGGGCTTACAGCGCTCAACCACAAGGAGCTTACACAAAGCATCCAAAATCAGCATATAGTTCACGTAGAGCTTACAACAAAAGGAGCTTACATTCACAAGTCATATCACATAATACACGGAGTCTTCTTCGGTCACAACATAACCATCACCAATCCAGACTAACGGTCCGGATGGGCTTCACACAACATGCATATGCCTTACTACCTATTTTCGGCTCTAAATGCAGACTCAACTTGGAATCACTTACGCTTTTCACCTCTTGGTGGAGGATTCCATGCATATGCATAAAGAAAGGACTTTGCTTGTCCAAGAAAGAGATCGTTACCCTTGACGATCGCTTTGGAGCCATGAGATCTAGCCGGATGGAAATCACCGCCACGACCTTGCCTCTGCGAATCCGCACTCGGCTCACGATTCAACACGCTGAAGCTTTTCCGGCAGCAGGGGTCTTCTCCTTCTTCCTTCATTGCTCTCCTCTCTCCCTAGCCCTTTTGAAAGAGAATGTCCAAAGAAGAATGAAGATTATCTTCTTACTCTCTGCCTTATAATCAGCAGGGAAGGGCATGAACCCTTGGATCCAAGGTGAAGGAAATGAACGACCACAATTTGCCCAGAAATATCCATTTTTGGGCTGACACGCCCTGTGACACGCCCGTGTCACAGACCGTGTCCCTTAAGCGGTACCCGAACCACCTTAGCCAGAACAGCACATGGCCATGTGACACTCTCGTGTCACATGGCTGACACGCCCGTGTTACACAGTACACGCCCGTGTGGCAGGGCGTGTCCCTCAGGAAGTACACCACTACTCAACCCAAGCGGGACACGGCCATGGGACACGCCCGTGTCCCAGGCCGTGTACCCTAAGACACACCCGTGTCCACCAGCACATATCCCTAACTGATCTAGAGAAGGACACAGCCCTGTGATACGCCCGTGTACTCAACTTTACTTGCCGCTCGACGATCGTCGAGAGCAGTTCGTCGACCAGAGGAGGACACGCCCTCTGACACGCCCGTGTCGCAGGGCGTGTTCCCTCTCGAGAACTTCTCGAGTGCATTTCGTCGAGCACTCGACAAGCTGCTCAACCCGAGCAGGACATGCCCTGGGACACGCACGTGTCCCAAGCCGTATCACCCAACCTTAACCCAAATTGGGATTTGGGGTGTTACAACCCTCCTCTTCTTCAAACAAATTTCGTCCCGAAATTTAGCTCAGCTGTAGACATCAACACAAACACTCTGTTCCTTGGCAAAACGATCTGAGTTAGAGCTCAGAGGCCGCAACATGTCTCGCCCCACGACATCGCACAAAATAGTCAGTAACATGTCATACATACACACATACACACCATACTCGGATCTTTATTCCACCTTGATTGAATGATCACCTAGATAAAACAAGGTATACACAAACTTCTCATTGTAACATCTATTTACATCCCCAAAGTCATTCACTCTTTTCGCTCATCCGCATCTTTCATAATTCGTTTGATAGCCTCTTGGATTTCTAAACTAAACACTCGCGGCTGTTGTACTTCACTAGTTGAGATTTGTGGCTCCTGCAATTCAAGATTATGCATTCGAGGTTACATCCGGGATGCAGACGACTCTGTCACTGCCTTACCCTTTTCCTCATAAGACGCACCCGTCTTCTTCTCTCCCCTTGAAGAGCCACTCCAATAATTGTTGGCTAAATGTCCTTGCTTTTCACATTTAAAACATGTACGTATTTCAACACGTCATTGTCCATAGGTTGCTTCCGAAGAAACAGTCAAAGGTGTTGGTTCAGTAGGCTTGAACCTCTTCTTATCTCGTCTCCTAAACTTCGATTGTTCCGACTGTGGAACTTTGAATTCCGACATCTCCACCGCCAAGTTCTTCTTGTCCTGCACTCGTTTTAAATCTTTCTCCAGCACCCGGGCTGTATCTACTAACGCTTGGAAGCCTTGGTTCACCGAACTCAAAAGTGCCAACCTCAGCTCATCACGCAGTACCTCATAAAATCGATTCGTCTTTCGCACTTCCTCAGTGAAAGTAGACCCCGCATAGCGCCCCAGTCTAGTAAACTCATGCAGGTAAGTATCAACACTACTCTCACCCTGCACCAAACATTGAAACTCATTCTCCATAGCAATCCACTGCGACATTGACAAATACTTGACCAGAAATAATCATGAGAATTCTTCGATCGATTTCTCTTCCAATCCTCGACCTGCCAAGTGGTGCAATTCCACTTCATCCCACCAAAGCCTTGCATCAAGTCGTACTAGCACCCCTACAGGCCTTGCCTGCCCAGTAGGTTGTGCATGTAACACTGCGAGCATCGTCTCAGTAACCACACGTATGGTCTCCACCAAGGGAGGTGTAGGCGCCTCAGCTGGTGCCGCACTCTCACCAAAATGCTGGGGATCAGACTGCCCAGCACCACTCCTCGTAACCTATCAATGTACCAAACACAATTAACAACCAATCCATACCAGTAGATGTACATTGACTACACGCTCACGCTTCTCATGTGCATGTATTACATTCCTAGTGGACATTCTTGAGTTCAATCATGTTTTCCCTCCCAAAAATCTCAAACCTGGCTCTGATACCACTTTGTAACGCCTTCATTCGTCCTATGGAATATAACAGTGGGTTCGGCCGGGGCCCCATGCCATATTTCACAGACAAACGATGAAATTACGCATGAATATCAAAATCACGTTCTACTCGCATCCTAACTCAGAGCATTCTAGTGCAGCATTTTACGTTGCAAGACCTCATTAGCACGAATGTCCACTAAATATATATAAACCATACATTTATATAGGTTCAGGAATGTATACAAACACACAACGCTCGTGGCCTTAAGGCCTTATAAGTTACTCTTTACAAATATACAGCTTCATACATCGGCATGCAGGCCGACCACACATGAAATCCAAGAATTCTTCGCACGACCTTCAAGGGCCTTTAAGCAGCAAGGAATTCATTCCGCTCAATTCAATTCAACCAGTCAACACCTACAATTAGACATCCACCCCAAGAGCAGTAAACAAAGCAACGGTCAGCATTAGCTGACCAATTATAATGACCCTACCCCTTACCCGGGGCAGTGGTTCCTTCCCTGTATGCATTACAATCACAATATATATAACACAACAAGTATCACAACAGTATCACAAATGCCGGCTTCCGCCAGACGCTCTGTGCACTCAGGGCACCTTACGGTGGGCCAGACTCCTTGGCACCACCACCGAGCAGAGGTTTTTAACATATTGGTTGGCTGGTCCTAGTTCACTAACACGCATGCTGGCGACATTCCGCCCATCCCACTCAGAGGTGATAACCTCACCATAAACTTGAGCATTTAAATTGCATCTAGATCGACCCGCCATTGCGGTGCAGCAAGCCGGGTCTGCCCCACATCCTTCCAAGCATTGCCACCGATCAATCTCCCAAATAACCAGGTGTAGGTCAGCCTTTTCCCGTTGCTCAATTCGTCAGTAGCGCACCACATGACGCGGGTCGGCTTTCCCTCCTGATTAGCCGCAGCTTTCCGCTCTCTCAGAGCAAAATAGCGCTTACAACGCTCAACACATGGCTATGAGGTCACAGGTTGTCTTCTGAAGGATGCAACAACATGCCTAACGCTCACCACATGACTATGAGGTTTGTGCGACTCGACTTTCCCCATTTTTAGTGACACCCTCCAAGAATTGATCTACAAATGTGAGCAATTATTTGAGACATGCGGCTCGTCGAATGACCTAAAGGTGAAAATTATATGGGTGCACGTGGAATGAAAAAGCCTTATACTGGCATTAGGTGTACATGAAATCTTGGCTCACGCGACCTTGGCTTAGCTGGGAGGGATACACTTAGACTTTGGCAAATCATTTTGAGCCAGTCATATTCAACTATCCAATTGCAGAGTTGAAAAATCTGAAGCAGAAAAGGGACAGTGCAAGCGTTCCTGGATGACTAACATCCATCTACATAGAGTGAACATTCCAAAGGATTACATAATTAGTTTCTGGCTGGCTGGACTCAGAGATGAAATCAAATATGCAATCTAAATGTTCCAACCGAAAACACTGCAGGAAGTCTTCGCTTTAGCCCGCTTTGACGAGCGTCAAACAACTTCCTCAGTAATTTCTCGAGTATGATATAGAGTAGCATGGAAACAGAAAGGTGTGTTTCTGTCTCCAGACCGATCCAACTTCATGCACCAACACGTCTACTGGAAACTAGGGTGTTGCTGTATGGTGACCGAGCGGTCTGGCGGACTTACCCTGGCGGGTTGAAGACCACACGGTCTGGCGGTTTCTCTTCAGCAGTTTGGTAGCCGAGATGTTGCTGATTGGAGACCGGGCTGTCTGGCGGTTTGTCGAATGCGACTTGAAAACCGGGCGGTCTAGCGATCTCCCTAGCGACTTGTCTTCTCTTTATTGGTGTTGCCGGATGGTTAGCATATTCGTCTAACCGCGCGGCTTGTGCGGTTTGTTTTTATATAGCCGCTTGTACCTGTAATTATTTGTCCCACATTGCTTATTTGTAATCTCTCATCTCTCCTCCATTCTATAAAAAGTAGGTTATGCCTTTGTAACACTAACTTTTTTGGATAATAAAAATTCTGTTATTCCAAATTTTGGTCTATTCTTTCATGTTTGCACATGGTATCAGAGGGACTCGATCTTTTCCACCTGAGTCTGTGTGCTTCTTCTGTCCGCGCGGTTTGTCCTTTTTTCTTGCGGCCTGTTCGCACAGCTTTCTTTCTTCTTTTTGTCTGTTCTCTGCCCTCTGTGTGTGTGGCCTCTCTGATCTCTCTCCCTCCCTATTCGCGGCCTATCTTCGCGGTCTTTCTGCTCCCTGCTCTCTCTTGCTTTCACGCAGACTCTTCTTTGTTCGCGTGATTTTTCTGCTCACAATCTGTTTTTTGCAACCTCCCTTTCGCCCCGCAATCCCCTCCGATTCTGGCGACTTTTTTCTATTCATGCGGCCTCTCTGCTGTTCGCGTGACCTCTTTACTATTCACGTGGCTTCTTTGCTATTCGCGCAATCCTCTCCGATTTGGACGACTTCTTTTCTATTCGCGCGGCCTCTCTGCTATTCGCGCGACCTCTTTGTTATTTGCACGACCTTATTTCTGCTCGCACGCCCTTGTTTTGCCTCTCTCTTCTCTTTTATGGCTCTCTCCGATACGGTTGATCGCTGCTGGATGAAACATCCACATCTTCTCCCCTCTGGGGACGCTTCCACCTTCTCTTCGAAGCAGTCCGCCTCGGTGGTCATGTCTTCAGGTAGTGCCCAAGTTGTTACTTAAGGTAAATGGTTGATAGAGTCTGGTTGTTGAAACCGGAATCCGGTCTCCCGTGGAGTTCAACCCTCGGGGAAGGGGCGGTCTCGCGCCTACTTCGCTCCTGCAAGAAAAACAACAAAGAAGGCAAGGAGAAACAGACCCAAGGGCTCGGCAGGGAGGTCCCACCACAAACCCGGAAGATCTCAGAGCACTTCCCCTCCTTAGCCAGAAGCCGAGCAAAGGTACCCTCAGAAAGCACTTGGAAACTAGAGCAGGGAGGCACTCAAAGCGTGCCTCCTGAGGTACCCCTTGAGTCTTATTTATAGTTTTTTGGAATCTGAACTGCCAATAACTAGAAGAACTGACCTGAAAGTACCAAAAAGCCCTCGATTGGGTCTGCCAACAGCCAACCTTCGCTGTTCCGAACAGCTATGCGCAGTCCAACCTGGTCTGCCAACAGCGTGGCTCCGCTGTTCTGAACAACTATTCGCACCCATGAGGGGGGGGGGGGTCAGCTCGCCACCAATCCCTTTCCGCGGGAGGCGGACGCGACCTGGCTCTAGCGGCTCGCCTATTCTTCTTGGGCGAACGCGAGCCGGGCCGCCGCGACCCGCCAGTCCTCTGCCGAGGCGGATAGGCTGCCAGGTCGCGCATAGGGGGCGGGCTGGCGGCCATTGTGACCCTCTGAACGGCTTGCAGATCGCGGGTCGTCGAGCCCATCCGCTAGTACCGGTTCGACGAATTGCATTCCTCGCTCTGGTCGACGATT
This sequence comes from Platanthera guangdongensis, assembly GCA_039583875.1. Classification (NCBI taxonomy): domain Eukaryota; kingdom Viridiplantae; phylum Streptophyta; class Magnoliopsida; order Asparagales; family Orchidaceae; genus Platanthera; species Platanthera guangdongensis. The sequence goes on from CM077151.1 coordinate 78,835,766, forward strand.
CTCTGAGTGAGCGGGAGGGATATGGGGAGTCGTCTCGCATGGCTCGCTCTCCCGAAGTGAGCGGGAGCGGACCAACCCCTTGCCGCATGTCTGCTTGTCGCTTGGGTGCTTTCCGCCGAACACGGGGTTGTACACAATCCCCGCTCTTTTTGAGCTTGATACAAGCTCGGAAAGAATCATCCAACCCGTGTGTTCGGCGAGTACTGTGCTGAGCTGGCAAAGAATCTTCTGGTGGGGCCCCACTATTCAGCTATAAATATACCACTGAGCCCGGGGGGGGGGGGGGTCTCCCCAGACCATCTCGTTTTTCAACCGGACTGCAGCCTCCCGATGCCGGTTAGCGAAGAGGTGGGAGACCGCCTGGTGGCCGCGGGCCAAAAAACTCAGGAGGAGGCCCTCGAGGCCGCTCCTTGGTTAGAGCGCGGGTCTCCCGGCCCTATCTTTAGGCCGGTGAAGGGGAAGATCGTGAGGCGGTCCCCGACGAATAACTTCCCGGGCTCCAGCTCGGTGGCTGGTGTTGAGGTCGCTCCTGAGGTACGCGACCTTCCTTCTCGGCTTGTTGCTACGTCTCTGACCCCTTGTCTTGCAGGCACAGCATCGTGAAGACGAGGAGGACGGGGGGGGAGGATCGCCCCCCTCCCTTGTCGTCTGAGAGGGCTGGTAGTCCCTCTGGTTTGGACCGCCCACCCCCGGATACCCCTCGCCCGCCGGTTCCCCCCGGACTGGGGAAATCTCTCGCGGCCCTCGAGGGAGAAATTTTTCAGGGTCGGCCGGGCTCCTCCCGTCCCTCCATCGGCATGGACGACGTGTCAACCCCTGGTAAGCTCGTGCTCAGCGCTTGCCTTGTTCTCGCTCGTTCCTTCTGAACTGCTCCCTTTTTGCAGGATACAACATGATCTCCTCTGAAACGGAGATGAGCGAAGGGTACTCGCCTCCACTTGACGTGGAGGGTGTTTCAGATTACTGAGATAATGACGTTCGCGTTGAGAGCGGAGGAGGAAGGTGAAGGAGACCAATAAGCTTGGAAGCGGTGCCCAGATTACCAGAAGGAGTTGGAGGTGTAGGAGGAAGAGCGGCAACGGGAGTATTGGTGGTGGAGATATCGGAGTGGGCCATAGAAGAAAACAGCAGAAGAAACAAGTCGCGGCTAGAAGGAGGGTGGCTAACAAGGTCGCAGCGACAAGAAACAGGTCGCGTCGACTAAGAAGAGGAGAGCGGCTAGAACAGGTCGCGGCGACTTAAAGGACATGTCGCAACAACAAAGAAGAGGACAGGTCACGGCAACTTAAAGGACAGGTCACAGCAACAAAGAAGAGGAGTGGATAGGGAAGGGAAGCAAGGAAACAAGCCGCGAAGACAGGTCTCAGAAAGCAGAAACAAGCCGCGAGAACGGGTCGCGGGAAGGAACAAGCCGCGCGAACAATGCAACAGGCAGAAGAGGAATCAAGCCGCGAAAATAGGTTGCGGAAAGAAGGAATAAGCCGCGAGATCAGAGAGAACGCACACAATCAGGAGTAAAGGACATAGTCTTCTGATACCATGTGCGAACAGAAAATAACAGACCGAAAAATTGGAGTATTGTAAACTTTATTATCCAAACAAGGTATCAATTACAATGATATAGCATCCCTTTTATAGAATGGAGGAGATGAGAGAGATTACAATTAAGCAATGTGTGACTAAAAATTTACAAGTATATGCGGCTTTACAAAAAGACAAACCGGACAAGCCGTGCGGTTAGACAAACCGGCTAACCGCCCGACCACCAACAGGAGGAGAGAACAAGCACACAAAGAAAGCTGTCACAGGAGACCGCTAGACCGCCCGGTCTCCAAGTCGTGTGAGACAAGCCGCCTGACCACTGGGATACCAAACAGCAACAGCCCGGCACACAGACTGGCTAGGAGAAACCGCCAGACAGCCCGGTCTCCGAACAGCAACAGACTGCCCGACCTCCATCCTGCAACACGATTTAAATGCTCAAGTTTGTCGTGAGGTTAGCACCTCTGAGTGGGATGAGCTGAATGTTGTCAGCATGCGTGTTGGTGAACTAGGACCGGCCAAACAACATGTTAAAAACCTCTGCTCGGTGGTGGTGCCAAGGAGTCCGGCCCACCGTAAGGTGCCCTGAGTGCATGGAGCGTCTGGCGGAAGCCGGCATTTGTGATACTGTTGTCATACTTGTTGTGATATATAGATTGTGATTGCAATGCATACAGGGGAGGAACCACTGCCCCGTGTAAGGGGTAGGGTCGTTATAATTGGTCAGCTAATGCTGACCGTTGCTTTGTTTACCGCTCTTGGGGTGGATGTCTAATTGCAGGTGCTGACGGGTTGAATTGAATTGAGCGGAATGAAGCCCTTGCTGCTTAAAGGCCCTTGAAGGTCGTGCTAAGAATTCTTGGATTTCATATGTGGCAGGTCTGCGTGCCGATGTATGAAGTTGTATATTTGTAAAGAGTAACTTGTAAGGCCTTAAGGTCACGAGCGCTATTTATTTGTATATATTCCTGGACCTATATAAATGTATGGTTTATATATATTTAGTGGACATTCGTGTTGATGAGTTCTTGCAACGTAAAATGCTGCGCTAGAATACTCTGAGTTAGGATGCGAGTAAAACGTGATTTTGATATTCATATGTAATTCCGCGTTTGTCTGTGAAATATGGACTGGGGCCCGGCCGGACTCACCGTTATATTTCATAGGATGAATGGAGGCGTTACATGTATATAGTGGTCTTGTTGTCACAAAACATAGGTAGAGGATGGTTGTAGACCTCTCCTAGGTCAAGCATGAGAACCCGTAACCACTTCAACTCACACGTCGTCGATGTCATACTTTGATATTCTGCTTCTGCACTGGACCTGGAGACGACAGACTGTTTCTTGCTCTTCTAGCTCACAAGATTTTCCCCCACATAGGTGCAAAAGCCAGATGTTGGCTTGCGGTCTCCTTTGTCATCAGCATAGCTTGAATCGGAGTACACTTCAACCTTCAAATGTCCATTCTTCTGAAAGAGGAGTCCTTTCCCAGGTACTGATTTAACATACTTCAATATCCTCAGGGAAGACTGTAGATGGCACTCCCTAGGAGTTTGCATGAATTGGCTGACCTTGCCTACAACATAGGCAATATTGGGTCTGGTCGCCGTGAGATATATAAGTTTTCCAACCAGACATCTGTACCCTGTAACATCTGAAAGAATAGGAGAGTCATCCATCCTGGTTTTATCTTCTCTAGTCACCATGGTGCATCTGGCAGTTTTAGCCCCAGTCAGTCCTACCTCTTTTAACAAATCAAGAGCATACTTCTGTTAGGAGAGGACAAGGGAATTGGGCTTCCGAGAAATTTCTATCCCCAGAAAATATTTTGGAGAGCCCATATCCTTTGTAACTAGGTGTTGCCAAAGATGTTTCTTTGTCAAGGTTATCCCAGCTTGGTCATCTCCAGTGAGAAGAATATCATCCACATATACCGCAAGCACCACTAGACCTAGAGAGATTTTTCAAGTAAATAAGGAGTGATCGACATAACTTCTCGTAAAACCCCATGACCACCACAATCCCGCTAAACTTGTCAAACTAAGCCCGTGGACTTTGCTTTAGGTCATAGATAGCCTTGCTGAACCGGCAAACCTGTGTCTCCCCCTGAGCAACATACCCTAGAGGTTGCTCCATGTATATATCCTCCTGAAGATCCCCATATAGAAAGGCATTCTTGACATCCAGCTGTGAAATGGGTCGATCCCTGTTGACAGCCACCGAGAGGAGGACCCTGATAGTGCTGAGAAGAGCAACTGGAGAGAAAGTGTCAAAGCAGTCAACCCCATAAGTCTGGGTAAAGCCCTTGGCAACAAGTCGAGCCTTGTAACGATCCACACTACCGTCTGGGCGAAACTTCACCACAAAGACCCAGCGACAACCAACAACATCTGTGCTGAAGGGAGAAGCAACCAGGGTCCAAGTGCCCCGTTCAGTGAGAGTAGCAATCTATTCATCCATGGCAGCCTTCCAATGCAGAACAGTGAGAGCCTCCTGATAGGAACGGGGAGTGAAAGTGGCAGAGATAGCCAGCGCAAAACCCCTGTGAGCAGGGGTTAAACGATCATAAGAAACAACAGTAGCAAGCAGGTGCTTGGTACACTCCCAAACCCCTTTGCGAATAGCAATGGGAAGGTCTAGGTCAGCAGGTTCCTCTGTATTTGGAGCATCCGTGGTGGAGAGAGCTGCTGAAGAAGAAGTCGTGGAGGAGGATGCCCAAGGCGGAGATGCCATTGTAGAAGATCTGTAGAGGAGGAGGAGAAGGCCGATAGAGCGGAAACGTCATCAAGGAAGTAGAGGCCGCCGCTCTCAGTACCAGTAGCAATCATCCGTTGGGAGCTCGGATCCTGAAAAGAACACGAAGTTGGAGTGAATGTGATGGAGCATTGAAGTTGCTTGCACAAAGAAGTAACCGACAATAAATTGCATGGAAACTTGGGCACATAGAGAGTGTCGGCCAGGCGAAGAGACGGACTGACATGAACCACTCCCGTCCCATGAACCGGGGAGGGAGAGCCGTCTGCAACAAGGACCGGGGGCAACCGATCATGTATTTCGAGGAGAGAAAAGCATTGAGGGTTGCCCACCATGTGATTAGTCGCACCAGAGTCGATGAGTCATTTACCTTGAGTAACCACATGAGCACTACCTGAGTACGTGAACACCGATGCAGACGGCTTGGAAGAGGAGGCAGAAGAGTCACCAGAAGGGCGAAGATGTGGATATTTCATCCAGTAGCGATCCACAAGATGCCCGGTGCAGCCACAATGAGAGCAGAGGAAGCGTGAAGAAGGCCGCACAAACAGGAGACAGAGAAACCGCGTAAACAACCCACAGAGAGAGAGAGCGAGAAGAGGGTCGCACACACAGAGAGTAACGACTAAGAAGAGAAGGTAGGAGAGGCCGCGCGAACAGACGGGAAGAAGGAGAAAAAGTCGCGCGGACAGGAGAAGGCACCGAATCAGACGAAAAAGATCGTTCCCTCTGATACCATGTGTGAATATAAAAGGAGAAGCCGGAAATTGGAATAATAGAAATTTTTATTATCCAAAAAAGATATGTATTACATGATATATCCTTCCTTTTATAGAATGGAGGAGATGAGAGAGATTATAATAAAACAATGTGGGACTAAATAATTACATGTACAAGCGGTTAAACATAAATACAAGCCGATCAGACGAATAGGCTAACCGCCTGACAACCACCAGAGGGAGATGACAAGACGCCAGGGAGACCGCCAGGTTGCACGGTCTCCAAGTCGCCAAGGACAGACCGGTAGACTGGCAGGGCACCAGCAGCAACAGTCCTGCAACCAAACTGCTGGAGAGAAACCGACAGACCGCTCAGACTGTAATCCGCCAACTCGCCAGAGACAGACCGCCAGGTCGCCCGGTCTCCAAGCCGCTAGACCGTCCGGTCTCTATTATGCAACACTAAACAAGCGATTGACCAATTCACGGGGATCCAAAAACACCATTACCTAGGAAAATTCCCGCTTCTTTCCCTTCTGGCGGCGACAACGATCGATAAGTGAATTCTACATCTTCGGTATGCCCCAAAGATTCCTGATGTATCCGAAAAGGGTGTTCCAGTGACGACGGTCTATCCGAGCCTCGAACTCAAGCCAAATCTTGTTGCTATGAATCTCCACATGCTCCCCACTATCGGAGCGGACATCACACAACTCTTGGAAGCACTCCAAAGAAAGTCTCCCGCCATGCTCACAGAAGTAAACAATCATGCCCAAAAGGCGCACTACTCCCAAAGGGGTAAACTGGAAGATCGGTACCCCACAAAATTTCAATATCTCGATTACTTTTTCACAAGGCGGGAATCGGAAGCCAGACCTCAAAGTAGTCTTGCAGACCGTCGGCCAGCCTCGGGGGGGGGGGGGGGGGGGGGGGAGGATTTTGCACTCTCTCCACGAGATGCGGAATTTTCACCTCTAAATCGGCAGATAGCCCGAACTTCTTTCTCCAAATGACGATTTGGTCCTCGATAAGAGAGGAGTGCAGACGCAGTGATCTCGCAGTATGCTTCGAACCCTATCACCAGAAAGGAAAAGTCAGATGCAATATGAAAACACACCTCGCACGGTAAAATTGAAGGGTATGCCCCTCGAAGCAAGCCGAGGGGCGCGCCTGAGCATGTGCACGCACAAAGCATGATACATACGGGTCCCGTGCGACAGAGCACGCGCGCGCAAGCGCATCAGCACGTGCACAGCCTAGTATGCACGCGCCCACGCCTACATGGCCAGGCGCGCGCGACCAAGCTCCCACACGTACCCGCACGCGTGCAGCCTGATGTGCGCACATCCAGGCACGCGCACCCTGGTGCGCGCACGCCCGCGGGCGGCCGAACGCGCTCGCGCTCGGGGACCCGCGCGCGGTCAGGGACGCGCACCTACATGGCCCGGTCCACGCGCCTCCTAGGGTGCTCGCGTGTTGGTCACTGCCGCGCCGCCCGACCGTGGGAGCGCCAGGAGCCCCCCTTTTTGGGCGCACTAGCGCTTCCTCTCGTCGTCCCCTCTCTCTCCCAGAAATCTTTTAACACATCGTTACCTGGGCTCGACGGACGTCGTTCTCTGATGTCTCTGGCCTTTCACTGGTCGCTGTCATGGTCGAAGAGAATGGGGAAAAATCTTTGTTCTCTCGCTTGTGCCAACCTCCGACAACAAAGGATTTGAGGGGCAATTGATGGGCATGAAGCCTCATTTAAAGCCTTGGGGGTGCATTTAACCACTTTCCTCATGATTTCTCTTATTAAGGAGATCATGGGTTTGACCGATCAACCCACTTCCCAAGATCTCCCCCATAATAGGAGGATCATGGGGGGCCACCAATTCAATAACTACCGCCGCTCGCCGCCTCCGCCGCCGCCGGCCGCCGCCGCCACCGCCGTCGACTGTCGTCGTCGCCGCGTGGTCGTCAGGTCGCCGCAGCTTACAGGTTGGCCACCGTCTGATCACTGCGGAGCCTTCATCGACGTCTGATCTACAGGTAACCACCCACTAACCACCAGGGTAGTGGAGGGGCCCACCATAACCACCTCCTGAAGGCTATAAAAGAAGCCTCAGGCCTCCTCATTTCTCACCTTTGGGATCCCCCAGTCTTCTTCTTCCTTAAGCCAGTGCTCTGTCGAACTCCTCCCTCGGGTCATCTTCAAGCCGCATACGAGCCGGAGGAACGCCCGAGTCCCCAAGTGCGCAGAGATGGGAAGAAGATGACCATCACCAGTACTCAAGCACACCAGCCACCAAGCAGCATCTAGCACTCGTTCGGCGCAGCCTGTTGCCCGTTGCGAGTCAGAAATTCTCTCTCATCACCAAGTTGTAACGAGTAGCGGCATGTCGCCCTCGATTCTCCAAACATATTGTAACCGCAAACAGATAGTGAACTTTGAACGGCACAGATTCGGTCACGTGTTTTTTACCCAGTTAAGCGGTTTTTCCACGTTAAAACTTATTATGTACCTCTGATCCATTTCATTGACTGCGTGCGCGCTCGACGGTCCTGAGAGCTAAGCCGGTTCAGTTTATTTCGGTCCGATCAAAACGTCTAGTTAGTCCGCAATAGGGGGAGTGGGCTGCAAACTTGCAAGCTGCACCTTACTTTTTAGAGGAAATAATAAATAATACATAGAGCTTTTTGTAGTTTTTGGCATTTTCTTTAAATAATATATTTTTGTATGTACTATTGATACTTTATTACAGGTAGGAGGAAGTAACCTAGAGAGAGGAAGGTAAATAAGAACCGTGAGTCATCTCATCAACAACACGACAGCTTATTAAAGGCTCTATTTATTTGAGCGTTTCCGTGCTTTGTTCTGGGCAAACGCCACCAAAAGGCGGGTAAACAAATGAATTTTCGGCGGCGTTTGCTACGTTTCCACCCGCCCGCCTTGAGAAACGCCCCAAAAAGTTCTGTATGGAGCAGTAACCCCCCCCCCCCCCCCCTCGTTTCGAACACTCCGTTTCCACCCGCCGGATCAACCCTCCACTGCCGAAACAAATGAAGCCTAAATCGGACGATATTTACTAAAAAAACAAAGAAGAATCAAACTAAAAAAATACTGTATTTTAATTTTCGTCAACTGGCTAGGTTACTAACTTCCTATGCCTAACCTGCAATTTTTTTTAGGAGTTGTTAAGGGCACCGCAGTTTTGGTTAGCTGCACCGCACTTTTTCCTAATTTTTCGCGTCTTTTAGAAATATGTCTCATACATGTTTTTTTAGAAAAAGTGTTCCACACGAAAATGTAGATCTCGACAAGATCTACAACTTTCGTGGTGAACACTTTTCCTAAAAATGCATATACAACGCGTATTCCTAGAAAGACGCGAAACATAGACGTATTTTCAAAGTACGCATTGTACATGCATTTTTAGAAAATGTGTTCAACACAAAAGTTGTAGATCTCGTCGAGATCTACAACTTTCGTGTTGAACACTTTTCTTAAAAATGCATGTGCAAGGTATATTTCTAAAAGTCGCGAAAAATTTGAAAAAAAATGTGGTGCACCTAACCAAAACTATGATGCTCTTAACAATTTTTTTTTTGTTAGAATTTTCAGTTCAGCGAGTCTTACCTTTTTGTTTTGTTTTGGAATTGGTTTTCACTTTTCTCATACGGCAGTTCTTCCTGAACAAACTCTGGGACTCCTCAAACAAGAATCAGCCCCCGCAGCCCGCCTTCGCCTTAGTCTGCGCAACAAATCAATCCTCCTCCGCCGCCGCTAATCCCTCTATTGCCCAACCGCCGGAACCCCATGCTCCGCCACCCACCCACCCACCTTCATCAGCTCCGGCGTGCCCAAATTACTTCCGATGGATTTACGAGGATCTCAAGCCCTGGGCCTCCACCGGCATTACCAAAGAGACGCTCGAGAGTGCCGAGATCCATGCTGCATTTCGCATCGTCATCATCAATGGCCGCGCCTACATACGCCACTACCACAGCGTTTTTCAAACCCGCGACACGTTCACCATTTGGGGCATAATCCAGCTCCTCCGCCGCTACCCCGGCCGTGTGCCGGACATCGACCTCATGTTTAACTGCGAAGACATGCCCGTCGTTCTCCCCGCCGTCGCCGGCACTCCGCCTCCGCCGCTCTTTCGGTATTGCAAGGATGACTCCACCGTCGACATCGTTTTTCCCGATTGGTCTTTTTGGGGATGGTACGCTATTTTTAACCTAAACCAGAAACAATAGCAGCTTGAATTGGACTCCCATCGGTCTTTTGGCGGTTTGCAATATGAGTTTTTGGCATTTTGTATTTCAAAACCTAAAAATTGACACTTTGCATCCTCTAATTATCCATTTCTGATATTTTGCACTCTAGGCCAAAATTTCAAAGATTTTTAAGTCCATCAAAAATGCTCTTTCAAGAATATTTAAGTCCAGGCAGCACTAATAATCTGTGATGCCAACAGCCAAAATGAACATTTTTGATGCTTTTCAGGCCTAAATTCACTTGAAATTTTGATTTGAGGTGTAAAATGTCAAAAAAAAAATGATAATTGAGCCATGCAAAGTGCCCAATTTAAAACTTCTCGGTGCAAAGTACAAAAACATAATATTTTGAGTGTGCAAAATGCCAAAAAGCCTTGCCATCAATTTGATTTGATTTGATTTATTTTGTAGTTTGAATCACGATACAACATGATTTTGTTTCTAATTCTTTGCATTTCGTTGAGGTGTAGGCCGGAGGTGAATATAAGATGGTGGGGGGCTCTGAGTGAGGAGTTGAGAGAGGCAAATGAGGCACACAAATGGAGCAAAAGAAAACCCTATGCTTACTGGAAAGGCAACCCAGATGTGGCGGAGGTGAGAGGAGACCTGATGAAGTGCAATGTAACCAAGGCCGTAGACTGGAAGGCGAGGCTATTCACGGTGAATTGGGAGAATGAGCGCCGTCAAGGTTTCCCTAGCTCTAATTTGGCCAGCAAGTGCAAGTACAGGTACTTGCATAGAAGTTCCCTTTGTTTTTTTTTCGAAGTCACCATCTTGGATAATGTTTATCAATAATATATTCGGTTTACTTTCATAATCTGCATAATCCTTTGCCGCTAAGGCTCCGTTTGTCCCGACGGTGAGTTTGGAGAAAAACGTCATCATCATAGAATGTATGTTTGACATGACAACGGTTAGGGCTACCAGCAAAAAAGATAACTAGTTTTGAGCATAAAAGTGGATGAAATTCCTTAGGTAAGGTCGGGACTTCATGAACGACAACTCAAAACCACCACGTTCATGACCGCTACTTCCGCGCTAAACAAAGCCTAACTCTATTTATCATCTTTTGAGATTAATTCTATCTATTCGTCTAATTTGTGCATTTTATAACTTTCATTGTACATGCCAAGTCCACAATAATTTAAATAATGATTAATGACTTTGGAATTTCAAACGTCGAGTTCGTTTTCACGAACAAAATTCAAATTTGACCTTGTAGAAATGGAGAAAGCCAACCTTGTATATATGTCCACTTGATACAAATACAAAGAATGAGTACATATATATAGATGAGAGAAAGAGAGAGAAAAGTCCTATACACAATGTGGGACTAAAGAGAGGAGAGAAAAAGCAATAAATGCTATACAAATTGGCCTAATGTTAAGTGGGCTTTTCCAACACTCCCCCGCAAGCTGGAGCGTATAGGTCATATGCACCCAGCTTGGACAAACATTGGTAGAACAGAGTGCTTGATAAGGCCTTTGTGAGGATGTCGGCAACTTGATCAGTTCCTGGAACATGCTTTAATTCAAGTTTCTTCAGTTGAACCTTTTCACGAACAAAGTGACAGTCAACCTCGATATGTTTTGTGCGCTCATGAAAGACCGGATTCTTTGCGATGTGTATGGCGGCTTGACTATCACAAAATAGAACAGCAGAGGAGGGGAGTTTTACTCCCAGGTCAGTGAGGAGACTTTCAAGCCATGTGAGTTCTGAAACAACTGAGGCCATCGATCTGTATTCAGCCTCTGCAGAGGAACGAGCCACCACAGCTTGTTTCTTACTCTTCCAAGTAATAAGATGCCCACCAAAATACGTACAGAACCCACTAGTTGACCTTCGATCGTCCAGGGAACCCGCATAGTCGGCATCAGAATAGGCAACCAATGCGGGAGCAGAGTCGGAGGTTTTGTAAACCAGCCCTTGGCCTGGAGCTCCCTTAAGGTATCGGAGAATCCGTTCAACCGCTTGGAGATGAGAAGCCCGGGGGGCATGCATGAACCTACTGACAACCCCAACTGCAAATGATATATCTGGCCTTGTGACTGTTAGATAGATCAACTTGCCCACAAGGCGTCGATAGTATTACGGGTTCGGAAGTAGCAAATCGTCATCCGAAGCATGAGCGCATAATTTGTGATTTGCCTCCATCGGGGTACATGCTGGCTTGCAACCAGACTGACCAGCATCTTTGAGAAGATCGAGACAGTACTTTCGTTGGGAGAGTACCAACCCGTCCGGCCGCCGAGCGATCTCGAGACCAAGGAAGTAGCGAAGTTTCCCCAGATCTTTAGTCTGAAAAACAGTGCTCAGGTGTTGTTTGACGTCTTGAATCCCCTTTGAGTCATCCTCAGTGAGAAGGATGTCGTCAACATAAACCAACAGAAGAACGGTGTCAGTGGCCCGGTGTCGGGTAAAGAGGGAGAAATCTGCAGAGCTCCGAGTGAACCCCATGTCCCGAACCACCTTGCTAAACTTGTCAAACCACGCCCGTGGGGACTGTTTGAGACCATAAATTGACTTTTTGAGAAGACAGACCCGAGACTCCCCCGTGGTCTCAAACCCGGGCGGTTGGCGCATGTAGACAGTTTCCTGAAGGTCGCCATTCAAAAAGGCGTTCTTGATATCAAGTTGATGAAGAGGCCAGCGGCGGTGTACCGCGACGGAGAGAAGAACGCGGACAGTGTTAAGCTTGGCCACCGGAGAGAATGTTTCCTCATAGTCGAGGCCCTCCTGTTGTGTGAAGCCCCGGGCCACAAGACGGGCCTTCAGACGGGCAATAGTGCCATCCGGAGCATGCTTGATAACGAAGACCCATTTGCATCCAACCGGGTGCTGACCGGGAGGTAAGGGAACCAAGACCCAGGTCTGGTTGGCCCAAAGGGCCGTCATTTCTTCGTCCATGGCAGCCCGCCAGCCAGGATGGTGAAGCGCCTCCTGCAAAGAGTTAGAGACTGAAACAGAAGATAAGGAGGTGGCAAGGTGAAGAAGAGAGGGGGAGAGGCGATGGAGCGAGACGTAGTACGCCATCGGATGAGCGGTGGAGACGGGAGCCGGAGCAGCAGGGAGCAGAGCACCAGAGGGCGAAGCCGACTGCAGAGGAGCCACAGAATGAGGAGAGCGACGAGAATAGACCCGGATAACCGGGGGTGGTGGACGGACCGGAGGTGGTGAAGGGAGAGAGGCTGAGGAGTGAGGAGCAGGAATGATAGGACGAACGACGGGAGCGGGAGGCAGAGCGATATCCGGAGCAGGGAAGAAAGGAAGATCTTCACGGAAAGTTACGTCAGGCGAGACAGTAACCTTGCGGGTAGTAGGCGAATAACATACATAACCCTTCTGAGTGCGCGAGTACCCGACAAAGATCTGCTTGGTGGCACGAGGGTCCAACTTGTCCGTGGAGGGACCGAGGTGGTGAACGTAGCAGGTACACCCAAACACCCGTGGTGGAAGAGGAAAAGGCGAAGTTGTGGGAAAGAGGAGGCTGAAGGGAGTAGCATACTGGAGGACGGAAGACGGGAGGCGGTTGATGAGGAAGCAAGCCGTGGAGAGAGCGTAGTTCCAGTACGGTTTGGGGACCTGCATTTGAAGCATAAGCGAGCGAGCGACATCAAGAAGGTGACGATTCTTGCGCTCGGCGACACCATTCTGTTGTGGAGTGTACGGACAGGAGGTTTGGTGAAGAATGCCGAATTCAGAGCAGAGAGTGGCAAACGTATGGCTGGTGTACTCCCGCGCATTGTCTGTACGAATAGTGCGAATAGGCGCAGAGAACTGAGTGCGGGTCTCGAGGATGAAAGCCCGGAATACGCGGGGAAGTTCAGAGCGATCCCGAAGGAGATATAACCATGTCATGCGAGAGTAATCATCAATAAAAGTAAGAAAATAGCGATAGCCAGAAATACTAGTAACTTTGTACGGACCCCATATATCGGAGTGTACTAAAATAAAAGGAGCGGAGCTCCGAGTACAATGAGGGGAAAAAGAAGAACGGGGCTGTTTGCCCAAAATACATGTGTCGCAACGAAAAGCAGGGAGAGTGACATCAGGAAGGGCCTTCCGGAGGACTGGAAGAGGAGCATGTCCCAGACGGCGATGCCAATCCGAAGAGGAGGTAGATGCGAGGACAATAGGAGAGTCGTCAAGGAGATAGAGCTCATTCTGCAGTCGTCCTCTACCAATGATAGTCTGTGTCTGCTGATCCTGTATGAGAAAAGAAGAAGAAGTAAATGTCACTGAGTAATTAGAATCAGTAGTAAGGCGACCGACAGAGAGTAAATTGAAAGGAGAGCCCGGAACATGTAGAGCCGAGCGTAGGAGGAGAGAAGAGGTGAGAGAAATATCAGCACATCCAGATACGGGAACCGACGCTCCATTAGCAACAGTAATGTACCTCGGGTGAGGTGAAGACAAGTACTGTGGTGGCTTAACAGAGGTGATATGATGAGTGGCACCAGAATCAAGGATCCAGCGCGGGCCAGAGGAGAGGCAGGCGATACCTTCATTGGAGAGAGAGGCAGCAGAGGCAACCGAGGCAGGCGGACGGCTGAGCAAGCCATGAAGGTGCTGGAGCTGAAGACGAACCTCGTCGAGCTCAGTACGAGAGGAGGCAGAGTCGGTAGTAGCAGCAGAGGCATGTGGACGAGGCGGACGGCCATGTTTGCGAAAGCAAGTGGCCTCAAGATGACCAACTTTACCACAGAACGAGCATTGAGGCCTAGACCGGCCACCGCGACCCCGGCCGCGAGAGTCAGAGCGGCCACCACGGGCAGAGGGGGGAAGAGGTAGTAAGGGAGCAGGTGCCTGTTGAACAAGAGCCGGAGAAGGAAGTCCGGGAACATCCGGAGGCGGGGAGACTTTGAGAAGCATTGAGCACACGTCGGAAAAGGACGGTGTAACAGTAGAGGAAAGGATGTGAGCCCGGACACTGTGAAGATGAGGGGGTACCCGGGCCATCATCATGGCGATACCCACAGCTTCCTTCTGGGTACGTTGAGCAGCGAGATCTAGAGTGGGAGGCTGATGGTGGATCCAAGCCTCAACCAGAGACCGGGCTTGAGCAACAAAGGATGTCAAGTCGGTGGCGTCACTGCTGTCAAGGGCCTGGAGAGCGGTGATGATATCATAGAGATGGTGGAGACTATCTTTGCCGGAGTAGAGGGTGTGTAGCTCGTCCCACATGCCTTTGGCCGTCTCATGATACATGGCCAGACGATAAGATTCGCCATCAAGAGAGTTGAGGAGCCAAGTCTGCACACGCCCATCATTGCGTAACCACTCCTCAGTAGGGACACCAATAACGGTCTGGGTCAGATGATGAAGGAATCCCTTGGACTGAAGGACACGGCGAACTGAGTGTGCCCATTCCACAAAGTTCTTCTTGCCATTGAGCGAAATTGTGGTGATCCGGAGCTCGTCTCGGACTTCTGGTAGAGAGGCCGGGCGTTCAGGAGGAACTGCCGTACCGACGGAGTCTTGCAGATGTAGACATGGAGGCCGCAGCGAGCTTGAAGGAGGCCGCAGCGAGCTGGAAGGAGGCCGCAGCGAGTTGGAGGAGACCGCAGCGGACTGGAGGCAGCGGCTAGAGGAAGCAAACAGAGAGCGGACTGGGAGAGGACGCGGCGACCTGGATGAGGTCGCGGCGAGCTGGAGGATGATTTGTTGGGGTGGGGGGGGTGGTGCGGGCTGGTTCAGGTCGCGGCGGTCTGGGTCAGACCGCGGCGGACAGGAGAAGAACTGATAAGAGAGGACACGCCGGGGCGGACTTGCGAGCTGGCGGGCTGGCGGGCTGGCGAGCTGGCGGGCGGCGGTGCCTGGCGAGCTGGCGAGCTGGCGAGCTGGCGAGCTGGCGAGATGGCGAGCTGGCGAGATGGCGAGCTGGCGAGCTGGCGAACTGCAGCGCGAACGGCGGATGAAGGAGACCAAGGAGAGAGGTCGCCGAGGTCGCGGCGGACAGGAGGAGGCCGCAGCGGACAAGGGGAAGCAGTGGACCCCACAGGATGGCTATAAAAGGAGGGGGCCTGAGGAGAAAGGGAGAGAGGGGGGACGAAGTGGATCCACGGGAGAGGAAGCGGACAGGAGAAGTGAGGCCGCAGGAGAGATGCGACTAGAGGGTGCGGATTGGACAAGGGAGGCCGCAGAGACCGCAGGCTGCTGGGCGGACAGTAGAGGGAGTCCGCAGGAGAGTCGAACCTCCCTCTGATACCATGTAGAAATGGAGAAAGCCAACCTTGTATATATGTCCACTTGATACAAATACAAAGAATGAGTACATATATATAGATGAGAGAAAGAGAGAGAAAAGTCCTATACACAATGTGGGACTAAAGAGAGGAGAGAAAAAGCAATAAATGCTATACAAATGGGCCTAATGTTAAGTGGGCTTTTCCAACAGACCTCTTGGATTACATCAACAAACCACAAGGAGTTCTTGAAAATGTTTCTACTATGTTGCAACTTGCAAGGTCAGCAGAGAAAGATCGATGTTCGAGGAGTTTTGCACCAAGAGACTATTCTTGATATACAGTAGCAGGAGAGAGTGTTGGCCGGGAGAAGAGATAAGAGTAAAGTGTGTAGATACGGGACGTTTTAGCACCCTTGGAGTAAAGGACATCAAGATGATCTCATGCCGCCTTCATAGTGTTGGCCGGGAGAAGAGATGAGAGTAGAGTGTGTAGATACAGGAGGTTTTATCAGAAAGGTTGTTTGCAAGCCAGGTGTGAACAAGCGTTTCATTGGCATCCCAATTAGCATAGTTGGGAAAAGTGTGGTCAGGCGGAGCGTCAGTGATATGCTATCATTTGCATTGGGAGCGCAAAAGAAAGGTGAAGGAGACACTCCAATCAGGATTATTTGGACACACGTTAATTTGGATACCGTCCCGAGATTTTCAGACGTACTGGAAATAATTGTGGGTGTATGAGCAGTGTTGGCGGGAGTAGGAGGATGTGATATGTTGGCCATAGTAGAGAATAAGAAAGGTTTGTGAACACAACTGGAGAGACAACAACTTCTTGGGGAGAGCTCGCAAATGCAGGAAGAGAGAAGGTTCAGAGTTCCCGGAAAACTCCCAGAAATTAGGTTTACATCGATATTTTTTTGCGATGCTTTTTAAAATGTCATTGCAGTGTTTTGATTTTGCGACTTTTTTTTTAAAAAAGTGTGGCCAATACTCTATAAGAACATTGACGGTGTTTTTTATATAAAATTGTCGCAAAAATATAGATTTTGACATCGCTTTTTCAGGAAAACTGACATTAAATTATATAATATAAATTAAAAAATTTTAAATCGGTTCTGGTCGGTTCTCGGATACCCAACCAAAAGACCCGAGAACCGAACCGAACCGCCGGTTCTATGTTTTTAAGAACCATACCCGAACTGAACCGTTAGAGAACCGACCATAACCGTCCGGTTCGGTTCTCGGTTCTTCGATTACTTATGCACACCCCTAGACCGGGGGACGGAGATGACCTATAGAAAAGCCCAAGGCCAGGAGATCCCTTCAGTTAGTGGAAGATCTGAAATGTTGCATCAAGGTGAGAAGTCTGTGGAGCATGCATGAACTGACTGGCCACACTCACAGCAAAGCTAATGTCGGGGCGAGTGTTGGTCAAGTAGATAAGTCTGCCAACAAGATGCTGGTATCTGCCCGTCTTAGGGAGAGGATCGCCAAATTCGGTATGTAAGCGGTGGTTCGGATCCATGGGTGTAGACAGAGGAGAGCACCCAAAAAGGCCAGTATCACTTAAGAGGTCGAGTGTATACTTGCGTTGAGACAAACAGATCCCCTGCTGAGATCTAGCAACCTTAATCCCGAGAAAATACTTCAGATGCCCCAAATTTTTCACCTCAAAAGCCTGCTGAAGCACCCCTTTAATCTGAAGTATCCCCGAGCTGTCGTCACCGGTAAGAATAATATCATCCATATAGACAAGAATAATGACCCTATGACCATCCATGACAGTCCGAACAAAGCACGTGTGGTCGGCATGGCATCTGTGAACCCACTCTGAGGCACAACAGTATCAAACCGCTCAAACCACGCTCGAGGGGACTGCCTCAGCTCACACACGGATTTCTGCAAAAGACAAACACGACCCAAATACTCCCCCTGAATCTTGTAACCGGGGGGCGAATCCATATAAAATTCCTCAGCAAGATCATCGTTGAGGATGACATTCTTCACGTTCAGCTGATGAAGAGGCCACCCATGGCAGGCAGCAAGAGAAACAAGTAGACGGACAATAGAGAGCTTGGCTACAGGGGCAAAGGTCACGCCATAATCCCCAGGAGTCTGAGTGAATCCCTTTGCGACAAGGCGGGCCTTGTAGCGGTCAAGAGAACCGTCAGCATTATACGTGACGGTGTAAACCCAACGGCAGCTAACAGTTTTCCGACCTGCAGTAAGAGGCACCAAGCGCCAGGTGTCTGTCTTTTGTAATGCGGACATCTCAGCCTCCATGGCCGTCACCCACATTGGGTGCTGGAATGCCTTGGTCATCGAACTCGAAACTCTGATCCGATCGGTAGCAGTCAGGAAAGTCTGGTCACCCTGGGAAAGACTTTGGTAGGACACATAGCTTGCCACAGGATGGCCAGTAACACAAGAACGCATACCCTTGCGAAGTGCAATGGGTAAGTCAGGGGAGTGAAGAACATCACCTGCCAGATGATGTGGCACAAGGTCCTGTGAGCTGGGCGTAACCAGTGGATCCCGAAGTATGGGGTGGACATGTGAGGGCCCGCGTGGCCACAGGTGTACTTCTGCAACGGAAGGGAGTCGTGCAGCAGAGCGAGGGCAACCGGAGCTGGCAATGGCGGTGCAGAAGGAAGAACAGGGACATGAGAGGTATCATAGAAGGGGATATCCTCAAAGAACGTAACATACAGGGAGTGAAAAGTCCTGCGAGAAGAGGGGTCAAAACACTAATAGCCCTTGGAAGAGGAGGAATAGCCCAAAAATATGCAACGAATAGCTTTGTCATCAAGTTTTGTCCGAGTCGGATGACGGTTCTGAGCAAAGCACACACACCCGAACACCCAGGGAGGAACAGGAAACAGAGGGTGGAGGGGAGATATGAGACTAAGGGAAACCCGACCCGCTAAAGGCTGACAAGGCAGATAGTTGACCAAGAAGGTCCTCGTAAGAAGAGCAGCACTCCAAAAAGGCTTGGGTACGTGAGACCCACGAAGAAAATACTGATTCACATTCAGGAGATGACGATTCTTGCGTTCCGCCGGTCTATTCTGTTCCGGTGTATAAGGACAGGAGAATTGGTGAAGGGTTCCCTGGCTAGCAAGGAAAGATGTAAAAGAGGAAGAGGTGTACTCCCCCCTATTATCGGAGCGAAGGACCCGAATACGAGATTAAAACTGAGTCCTAACCATATGAGTAAACTGGGTATATAAATCAAAGACGTCAGATGTGGCACGCATAAGATATACCCAACAATAACGAGAAAAATCATCTATAAAGGTAAAAAAAATACAAAAAGCCATCATAAAAAACAACCGTGGCAGACCCCGAAACATCTGGGTGAATAATATCAAATGGTACAGAACTACGAGAAAGAGATACAAGATAGGAAGTGCGTGTGTGCTTGATAAGCTGACACACATCACACTGAAAGGAGTGTTCAAACAAGACACTCGGAAAAAGAGACGACACAATCTGAGAACTTGTATGCCCCAGTCTTGCATGCCAAAGAGCAGGTGAGGTAGCAGCGACAGCGATGGACGGTGGTGAGAGACGTGGAGAAAGAGGTGGGAACTCCAGTTGGTAAAGCCCGTCGCCCTCACGGTCGTAGCCAAAAGTCCTCCTCGTGCTCAGGTCCTGAAAAACACAGCCAGAAGGAAAAAATGTTACCGAGCAGTGCATTGAACGAGTCAATTGACTAACAGAAAAAAGATTTAAAGCAAGCTTGGGAACATGAAGAACTGAACCCAAGGAGAAAGAGGGGGACGGAGGAACTGTGCCCCGGTGAAGGATGGGGGTCACAGTGTCATCGTCAAGGTGAACCTGCCGATGGATGCTCGGAGACTCAAGAAAAGAGAACAAGCGTGTCTCACCAGTCATGTGATCAGTGGCCCCAGATTCAATCACCCAGGGAGAGGAAGACCTCTCTTAAGTGACGTGAAAGGCCGTCAGGGTACCTGATGCAGACGCTGAAATTGACGAGAACGCCGAGGAGGCAGACAACGACTGAGCAGGAAGAGGCTGGTGAGGAGGCTGAAACTGGGACTGCTGCTGAAGCTAAGCCTGAAGCTGCCGCACCTGAGCCATAAGCTGACTCCAATCGTCGGAAGGGGCCCAGAAGAGGCATTGTAATCAGGATGGCCCTCAAAGTTTGAAGAAGTAGCGGCGGCGATTCGCGTGGAAGAGGACTGCTGGCATAGGTGAGGAAAGAGATGCCAACATCTGGCCTTCTCATGACCAGTCCGGAGGTAGTGCTGACACTGAACAGAAGCAAACGGGCTCCCGCAGCCACCCCCGCGACCTTTAGGGGTAGAAGTACCCCCCCCCCCCCCCCCCCCCGAAGAAGTACGACCGGAATACGGGACCATTTGGTCTGGAAGAGGAACAGAAGCTGGAACGGAAGGAACGGTGGTCAGGCGAGCACGACGCTCATGCTCCTCCGCCATGGAATAAGCATCCAAGATATCAGGAAGACGATTCATGCTGACAATCTGAACCTGAATCTGCTCAAACCCGGGCCTCAACCCCATCAGGAATTGGTAGTTCTCCCGCTTCTCCTGCCTCCGCTGAACAACAAGCAAATCCTATAGATGTGAAAAAACACTGAGTGGCTCGAGATCAGAAAGCTCCTGGAACCTCGCAGAGAGAAAGGTAAAGTACTAGTGCAAAGAACGGTCTCCTTGACGAGCAGTAGAAATCTCCTGGAAGACAGAATAAATTCGCGTATCAATGCGTGTGTGACCATAGGTACGCGTCAAGGCAGCCCAAAGAGACAGCACAGAATCGAAACGCATAAACTGCTCGTAAATGCGGGGCTCCATGGAGCATTGAAGCCACCCGAGAATCTTGAAATTTTTCGTGCGCCATTGACTAATAGACTTTTCATCGGAAGGCTGGGGAACACCATTCGGTTCAAGCCAATCGAGCTTGTCATGTCCGGCAAGATGGACACGCACGGAGTTGGACCAAGTGATAAAGTTCTTTTCATTGAGAAGGGTGGTAGTGATGCGCCGGGCAAAGCCATCATTCAAACCAAAAAGGGAGGAATCCATGGGATGGGGACAAGAGAACTCCCCAAAAAAGCGAAAAACTCCAAGGGAGGAAAGCCAAGAAATCCATAAATACAAGAAAAAAATCTCATCCCAAAAAAAGGAAGACCGTAGATCACAGATCTAGGTCATGAGAAGAAAAAAAAAAGGTAAACAAGGAGGGAAACACCAAGCAAATCAGCCGGAAGAGCCCGCGAAGAAATGGCAGCTGGAGTGGCGCGGGATCCGGATCAGCGCGGGAGGTTGGCAGGCAAAGGGTCGGCGGGAGGCGGCGATGGCGCAGGAGGCCTCACATCTGCTTGCGGGATGCGATGTCGCGGGAGAGGGGAGGAAGGCGGAGCAGGATGGGTCGCGGGAGGCGGCGCAGAATCGTCCGTGGGAGTGGCGAGCGATGCGAGCGGGATTAGGGCTTCGGGTCGAAGGATTGACGGAAGAGGCTCGAACCGGATTGCTTTGATACCAAATTGAATGAGAGAATTAGAATCATAATATTATTTTGCCACTATAGGGGGATATATATATGAGAACCACATACATCTAAAGTTAACTCACAATGTGGGACAAAATCCACTGACACATAAATACCAATATAAAAAACATAAACACGTCAATAAACTCATGAGCACAGGGTAATTCCATAGAATACCTTGTCTTGTGTGATCACTCCCATGTTTATCAATAATTTGAGGTCTTGAATTTATTTTCTTCTTCTTTGATAAATTTTAATATAGTTAGTGAGACACTACCAACAAGACTTGTGTATAGTGGACTCGTATATTAAGTGTTAACTTGAATCACATTATGACCAAACAATCTCTTAATTTTGGTGTGTTGGATTGTAATCATTTCGCCAATTTTTTTCATACAGTTGTTAAATTTTCAATAGAGACTTCTAGAAAAATTTTCAATAGAGAATGCCCACTCTATCCGATTTGTAGTATCATTTCCCAAGTGTAAAAATTTGTCTATGTTAAAAATGAAATATTCTTTGTAGGATTCAATTCATGTACAGACGTCATAAGAGAATACTTTTGGGTATTGTTCTGCATAATCAATTAGCAATAAGTTTAACTCTATGTTAAACTCTACCTCTGTTTTTGTATTCATTAATTTTTACCATTTACCCAAAAATGATCGCACTCAATACCTTTGGTAAATAACTTTCTCAATACTTTATGTTTAAAAGCGGATCAAATAAGTCACAAATTAATTATTCTATGACTCGCAAAATGGATAAAATGATTTGTAAGGATTGCAAAGTCATACCAGGAGAAAGTTTGACAACACAACATATATTAGTGGTGTTAGATGTACAAATTAAATATAATAAATTTAGAACAAGAACAAAAATGTTGCAAAAAATTCGGTGGTGGAACTTGATGAAGGAAAAGCAGGTTGCTTTCAAGACATCAGTTATGGAACAATTAGTTGATGACTCTTATATTGATCATAGTGTTTCATGGGAAGTTACATCTTCACATTTAAGGATAAGTGAAAAAAAACGTACTTGGAGTATCAAAAGGTCATGAGCCCCCAAATAAAGAATTTTGGTGGTGGAAAGTGGAAGTGCAAGACAAAGTGACCGCAAAGAGGGTCAGCTATAAATTACTTTACGCTTGTAGGAATGACGAAAACTTAGTCGGGTATAAAGTCGATAAAAATGAAGCTAAACATGCAGTAAGTAAAGCAAGAATTCAATTTTATGAAGAATTTTATAAACGACTAGATACCAAAGATGGAGAGCGTGACATATATAAATTTGCTCGAGCTAGAGAAATAAAGACAAAAGATTTAAGTCAAGTAAAATGCATAAAAGATGAGACATACAGTTTTGATGGATCATGTCGATATTAAAGAGCGATGAAAAAGATACTTTTATCAACTCTATAATGAAACAAAAGACAATGAATTGAACTTGGAAGAGTTAAGTAAATCGGAGGAGTATAAGAATAGAACGTGTTATCGTAAAATTCAAGTATTCGAGATAAATGATGCTCTAAAAAGATGAGAAATGGAAAGGTGGTTGGGCCAGACGATATACCCATCGAAGTATGGAAATATTTAGGGAATGAAGGAATTTTATGGCTTACATGTTTTTTCAGTAAGATACTGAAGTCAAAGTAAATGTCAGACCAATGAAGAGAAAGTATCTTGGTACCTTTGTATAAGAATAAAGGAGATATACAAAATTGTGTTAATTACAGAGGAATTAAATTGATGAGTCATACCACGAAATTATGGGAACGAGTGATAGAGAGAAGAGTAATACGGGAGACTAACATCTCGGAGAATCAATTTTGATTCATGTCAAGGAGGTTGACCATGGAAGCCATACATCTCTTGAGGAGACTCCTTAACAACTACCGAGAAAGAAAACAAGATTTGCATATGTTGTTTATTGATCTTGAGAAGACTTATAATAGAGTTCCAAGAGAGATCTTATGGAGAGTCTTGGAAAAAAAGGTGTAAATGTATCATATATTGATATAATGAAAGATATCTATACAAATTCAGTGACAAGGGTGATGTCATCTCGAGGATTAACACAGGAATTCCCTATCACTGTTGGCTTACATCAAGGTTCAGCTTTAAGTCCTTATCTCTTTACCCTTATCTTAGATGAGCTTACCAGACATATCCAACAAGCAATACCTTGGTGTTTATTGTTTGTGGATGATATCGTTTTGGTTAATGAGACGCGCGAGGGTGTAAACGCAAAACTTGAATTTTGGCGAGACACTTTAGAAAAGAAGGGTTTTAGATTGAGCAGGGCAAAGATATGGATCTTAAATTTAGCAGTACAAGAAGGACGGATGACGTCGTTATTAAGTTGGGTGATCAAGATATTTCCCGTAGTGAATGTTTTAAGTATCTTAGATCGATAATTCAAAAAGACTGAGGTATTGATAAAGATGTGACACATAGAATCCAAGCGAGGTGGTTAAAGTGGAGAGACGCGTCAGGGATCTTATGTGATCGTAAAGCACCATTAAAACTCAAAGGAAAGTTTTACTGTACTGCAATTAGACCAGCAATGCTCTATGGTTCTAAGTGTTGGGTACTGAATTGTGTACATGAGCAAAAACTGGGAGTTGCGGAGATGAGAATGCTTAGGTGGATGTGTGGACACACCAGACTGGATAAAATTAGGAATGAATGTATCAGGTTTAAGACAGGAGTAGCACCAATTGCAGAGAAGATGAGAGAAGCTCGACTAAGATGGTTTGGACACGTATAAAGGAGACCATTAGAGACACTTGTTAGGCGTTGTGAGAGTCTAGTCACCAGGCGTGTTAAACGAGGGAGGGGTAGAGCAATAAAGACTTGGAATGAAACTATAAGGAAAGATATGATGTACTTAGGCATTAATGAGATTATGACAAACGATAGGGCACAATGGCGATAAAGGATCCATATAGCCGACCTCACTATAGTGGGATAAAGGCTTGAGTGTTGTTGTACTTGACATAGCAAATTTTTGGAATGAGGAAAAATGACTTTGATAATATTCATTAAAGTCAACCCTCTGTTTGTCACTAGAACAAGTGGTAAAAAAACATGAATCCAGAATGGATTTAAAGCATCAAGAGCTCAATAGTAGCTATATTTTGTCTTATTGGGCATAAATATAAACTCCCCCAAAAATGATTGTTTTGTAGAAGTGACCCCAACTATCGATAATGAAGACATCTGATACCTATTGATTTAGATAAAGTTATGCCCCCAAACTCAAAGATTTAGGTAACATGATACATGCAAAAATCCATAACAATGTATTTTTTTAGTATTCTCACCTCCTTTAACTCAATGTTGCTAGAACCATCAAAATCCGAAGAGAAATCCACCGATTAAGGGAGATCAAATCATGCAACTTAGCTGAATGGATTGAAATCGAATCTCCGGATGAGGGTGCTTGAAACTCAACAAAGTAGAACAAAAGAAACTATAGGGTTTCCAGGGGAAGAAAGGGGAGAATGAGTGGTTTAGGGTTTTAGGGAAACCTTGCTTTCATGGCCAAGGGAGAAAATGGTTGAAGGAGAGAGGTCGTCGGGCATGGAGAAGGGAGGCGGTGGCGGATCCATTTCACGTTGGCGAGGAGTCGAGAAGGGGCTGCATGAAGCGGAGTGGTAGAAGGGATTCACGCGAGAAACCGAGTGGGTGGGTGGGGGTGGGGGGGGGGGGGGTGTTGGGGTGGAGTGGCTTTCAGTTCGCATGATGAGGGCCGGCTGGAATAGAAAAGAAAATTAACTTTAGGATTTTTATTAGGTTTGTGTATGGTATTTTAAAATGCCTAAAAATGTAATAAATTGGTTTGTATATTGTCATATTTGGTTTGTATATAATATCACCCGGATTAAATCCATCTACTTGATGATAAAAAGATGCCTAAATGTGATAGATTTAAGTACCTTAGATAAATTATTCAGAAAACAATGATAAAATAGAGAATTGACTGGGTAGTACTATGCGCTAAGTTGATACCTTAAACGCATAAAGATCAATTTTATAAAACAACTATTAGGATGACTATTTTGTATGAATTAGTATGTTGGGTACTTAAAATGTTGTTGATATCTAAACTTTATGCTGTAAAAATGAGAATGCTAGGGTCAATGCATGAAAAACTCGAAAAGTTGAAAAGATAGATTAAATAATGATTATATTAGAGAAAAGAGAGAAGTAACATCTATAGAAGATAAGATGATATAGCCTAGAAAACTCAAAAAGTTGAAAAGATAGATTAAATAGTGATTATATTAGAGAAAAGAGGGAAGTAACATCTACAGAAGATAAGATGATATAGCCTAAACATAAGTGGTTTGGGCATGTACCATGAAAGTTAGAAAATGCACTAGGTAGACGAGTTGGTAGAATTAATGTCAATGAATTAGGTAGAAGATGTAGACTCAAGTTAACATTGATGTTGGTTATTAAAGATGATGTAGATTCGTAGAATATTCCGAAAAAAAAAGCTGATGTAGATTGCTGTACCCCCAAAAATGATGTATACTAGGTTTAACTTTTCGAGCTGCACTCAAAATAAATGAATGAAAAATGAAGATTCATAAAGCCGACCCCAATAGTTGAGATAGTGTTTTTTGTGAGGGTGATGAATTGCTTTTTCAGTCTTTTTTTTCAATTTTGTTGCTCATTCATCTTAGAATTCTCGTTTATGTGACACTAAACTTACATGCCAATGGTTTTTGTACTACGAAATACTTATATCCATGCAACATTGCAATTTCTTTTACATATCCATGATATCCCTTTATCATATAGTACAGTCTGAGTTCCATCTGTAACTCTAAACTAATAACATATACACATACTCTATGTTCAATTTTCATTATTTTGAATAGTCGATCCATAATACTTAAACAAATCACACCTATGTATCTTTTTCTCCTGTAATATAACACATTGATAATTGCAAACACCCTCCGTATTTAAAATGCTTGTTTATGTACTCTATTTTTGTTTCACGGCATTATATTTAAGTTTATAAATATATATATATACATGTGTATGTATAGGTATAACATATATGTTGAGGGGAGGGCATGGTCCGTGAGTGAGAAGTATATATTGGCGTGCGACTCACCGACATTATATGTGGAGAGTAAATATCAGGACTTTGTTAGCCGTGGGCTCAGGCCAGGACGTCACTATTGGCCCATTCCACGGCACAACAAATGCCAGGCCATAAAGCAGGCAGTTGAACGGGGCAGTGACGACTCCAGGAAGGTAAGTTTATTAATTCATATATACACTGGCAATTGATTTGTTTAGTTTTTCATACCATCAATTCAATCATTTATTGTTCAATTTTTTGAATTGGTCATTGTTGTTCTGATTTGGACTCTTAAAATTTACTTGTATAAACCATGTAATGTGTCTAAAACTTATTACAAAAGTAAGACATGACACACCTTATATTTTAAAAAAGACAACTAAAATTCTTACTTGATTTACTTTTAACCAGATTAGATCATAGTTGACCAAGCAGGAGTTTCATTTCTTTTTCATTTTAAGGCTTTGTTCGGGCAATTTGTGGTGTCTGAGCATGGTGGCATGAAACTGTTGTAGTAAACGCGACAATCCTCGTTTGCCTGTGTTTAGAACTTTTGTCCCAAACTCCATCTTTTGGGGTCAGGACGATCACGACTTCTAATTATTTTACCACACATTGATGACTATGGTGAGTTTTTGACCGAAAACACTGTTTTATGAAATAGGGTTGTCGCCCGAGCTAGTAAAGCAGTACTTGCGCTTATCATTATTGTGTTCACAACCGCCACCACTATTTGAGAGAGCCTAAAACTACAAATGGTCAGGTGTTCCTTTTTGTACAGTCAGTCTTTCAGATATGCTTTGGAAAGACATGATGTACGGAGGCATGATGTACTTAGACATTAGTGAGATAATGACTAAATATAGGACACAATGGCGGCAAAGGATCCATATAGCCGGGCCCCACTTTAGTGAGATAAAGGCTTGAGTGTTATTGTTGTAGTCTTTCAGATATAATTGAACTATTTCAAAATTAATTTTTTACAATTAAATGTTTATATATGTATATTTAAAATATTAAAAAATGATTATGTAATCTGACATATTTCATTAGAATTCAAGCATCTCACTTAAAATTAAACGTCAACACTATTCTTTTCTTATTAGAACTTGTGGAATATGATAATGCAATATAACGCTTGAACGAGGTAGAGGAATGCAGACAAAACCTGCCTTGATGTCATATAAACACTAAACTAAAATACTGCTAAATAGCTTGAAGATATTTTATAATATGAATGAGGGGCCATTTACCAGAACCTCCCCTCTAAGTTTGCTAAATTATAGGCTGCACCCCTCTTCCTTTTGAAACAACAACAACACTCAAGCCTTTATCCCACTATAGTTGGGCCCCTCTTCCTTTTGAAATTACAAAAAAATCCCCTCTAAGAGTACATTTCATAATATCCATGCACAAAAAGACCCCCTTAAAAATTTACTCCAAGGGGGTATTTTTATGCATGAATGTTATGAAATGTAAACATAAATGAGAGGTTTTTGTAATTTCAAAAGTAAGAGGGGTGCAACTTGTAATTATGCTAACTTTCAGCGGAAGTTTTAGTAATTATTCCTATGATTGAGGCAATGACGGAAGAATCTAGTGCTTCAAAAACTTCATCTAGATTCCATTCAAAACACTACAAGTTTATGTTCTGAAAGTTAAAAACCAGAAAGATTGATGGGTTTTTGATCCCGCTGTTCTAATGTACAGGTGCAGGCCATCGGCAAGAGTGGGAGCAGGTTCATAAACGAAGATCTGAAGATGGAGAAAGTATATGAGTACATGCTTCAGCTGCTGACAGAGTACTCAAGGTTGCTAACATACAAACCCACAATGCCCGAGAAGGCCGTGGAGCTGTCCATGGAGTCCGTGGCTTGCCCCTTTGAAGGGAAAGTGAGAGAATATCTCTTGGAATCTGTGGAAAGAGAGCCCAGCAAGTCTGAGCCATGCGACATGCCTCCTCCTTTCAGTCCTCAAGAACTTGCCGAGTTGCTAATGGAGAAAGACAATGGCGCCAAGAAGGTTGTCAACGCTTTGATGCATTAAAAGATCCGGTGGGAGAAGATATTGAAGCACAGAAAACATTTTTCAGCTTCCCTTTCGATTTTATGCAGTTTTGGGCCATCAGGAGAGGGGATGATGGGAGAGATTTTCGGGTTTGGGGAGAAGAGGAAGAAGTGGAAGTTGAAGAATTGGAGGAATAGTTGAGGTGTTGATTGATTTTTTATTTCCTTGTTGCTGCCTTCAGCCTTGTTAATAAGTTTTAGTTTTGTTTATATAGATTTAAATTTGAATTATTTATTGTATTGTGCTCATCCTGAGCCACTGTGGTGCTTGAAACCGCTGGCTTGGCTTTGAATTTCCTGAAGCTTTGAACGGAAGCTATTTAATAATACTTAGATCACTTTAACATCTGCATTTATAAGAAGATGGAAATTAGTCTGGAAAGTACTGTTGGAATGTTTTATTTATATTTCGAAATAATGTATATATTTTTTGTTTTTGAAAAATGCTGATGATAATAAGAACAATATCAGATCTTGAATAATAAAAATTTTAAATTTGTAAAAAAGGATGAAAAATAAAGGAAATCAAGTTTAGAATCGAGTTAGGGTAAGATGTGCGATCACTGTCTTAAAGAAGCTGCGCCACCTTCCGACATGACTTTCAATTGATGTTCATTCCTCAAGATACAACACCCAGTTAGACCTTGAATAGTCAATGTGTGTGGACATCAAAAAAGCATGGAACACTTGAATTTACACTTGATGAAGCAAACACAAGAAGAAGATTGCAATAAAAATGGAAAACATCAAACAATAACGAAAGAGAGAAAGAAGCCTGATTATCTATTCTAAAAAAACTCTTATATAAGAGTTTCATAAAACTACACGAAGTAATCACATATTTTATTATATAAGTAAAATATAGTTTATTATATTTCTAACGCAAAAAATAATTAAGGCGGAAGCGAGCAAATCATGTGGAGAAAATGCGTGCAATAATTTACGTTGTGGTTTGCGAATAATATAGAAATCGACGCAGAGGTCTGCGGATAATAATGTATTCGACAGAATAGATAGTCGACGTTGGGTCAATAGAAATCGATGCACTTATGCAACAAACATAAATCGACACGATGTCGATAGAAAATCGGCGTAAGCAGCGCAGAATATAAGTTGGCGCAACGTCGAAATCGAACGCAAAAGGATTTCAACGTAAGTAGCGCGGGGTAGAGATCGACGCAACTTTGAAATCGAACGCTTGCTTCGAAATCGACGCAATGTCGAAATATCTTACAAAAGTGAAAAATTATTCTGTATAAAAAATACAATTATATTATTCCTCAAATCCCAACTGGATCCGGTCTGGTTCAGTGTGGTGCGTGCACGTGCACGAGCTTGTGTGGTTCGTAGTTTCTCTTTATGTTCTTTTGAACAAATAAGGAATGATGTTTTTTTGTATATACTCACTATGATGAATGAAGATTGGTAAGGTGAGACTAAAAATCATCTCTCTTCATGAAAGGTTACCTTCCAAACATGTATATATATATATATATATATATATGCTAACATTTGGGTGTGTGTGTGTGTATGTGTAATTTGGATCGATATGAATATATCATATATATAAATGGAGTGATATGAATAGATCTATCATATATATTTATAAATATATATATATTATATATTTATATATATATATATATATTTATATATATATAATATATTATATATATGTGTATATTAGGGGCATATACTGTGCGGGCAACCATAAGGTACGGGCGTACGGGCAAGGGATTTTTATGGGTCAAGATGGTCTCAAAACGGAAAGTGATCAACATGAAAGTTGTAGATCTCGGCGAGACGAACAACTTTCATGTTGATCCCTTTTGATTTGGAGCCGTCTTAGTCTTCGATTTGGGCCTCGAAATTGGGAGAGGCGAGAGGCTTTACTGTAGCACTCTCGTCGCCCTCAATTTTGAGGCCCAAATCGAAGGCCAAGACGGCTCCAATCAAATGTAATCAACATGAAAGTTGTTCGCCTCGCCGAGATCTACAACTTTCATGTGGATCACTTTTCGTTTTAAGACCATCTTGATCCTCAAAAGGTCTTGCCGTACGGCCCGCACCTTATGCTTCCGCATATTATATATATATATATATATATATATATATATATATTTATATATTTTCTATCAAACCCTTAAAAGCTGATAATAAAAATGTGTACTTCATAATAATATGATATAAAGTTACTTTATAATATATATAATATATTATTATTGATAAATAAAATCAAATAAAATTTGTTTTATCAAGTTTATCTAATGCAATGAGTATCGGTGGAATGATTACATTGAACTTACACTTAGTACTAATTTTTTTTACCAAAATTATTATATGTCAGACGTTTTGAAATATAATTTTTTGACCGGTAGATTAACTAAACATACACAAATTAGATATCATTTGGGTTATGGCGGTGAGCGCGTTAATGGTCATGCACATTCCTTAATTTTTCATGAAAGTTATTAGGGTTTAGCACATAACCCAAAGTCGCGGCCTCACAACTACTCTCACATGGGTGGTGCCTCAAGAGATTCTTCATAACTAGAACTGTCACTTAAAACCGAAAATCGCAAATCGAACAGTAACCAAACCGGTACCGCAAAGAACTAGACCGAACCGTTCGCAAATTATTCGAGTTCCGGTTTGAATTTTGGAATCGTGAACAACATTGGTCTGGGTGTGGTTCTTACATTTTATTATCCAGACCGGAACCGCAACCGAAACCGCAACATACAAGTCTCAAGCGGTTTCAAGATTTTTACACCCGATCCGAACCAGATCGAAGTAGAACCAAACAGCAACCGTTTATTATTATTATTATATTGATATTATTTTATAATTTATCTACAATATTTATACTTAATATATATCACGAGTGAAGCTGGTGCAGTTTGAACCTAAATCGCAATCGCACTAAAGGGGGTCGATTTTGGACCGAACAAAACTTCACCGCATAAAAACAGTGTGGTATAGTTTGACATTGGTGCGCTTTGAAGTCAATTCTTGCAGTGCACTTTTGATTTTTATACAGTTATATAATGTATTTTTAATTTTACTTACATTTTTTTGAAATATTTTATTTAAAAATATAGAAGATATACAACTACTATTTATTAGTAATCTTGAAAGACAACTAATTGTAGCTGATTGTTACGGTTGAGCATGTTAACGAGATGTGCGCAAGCCAACTAGACGTCGTGACAAGTCTACACATGTAGGAAGGCGATAGATACTATCCCACCGATCATGAAAAAGACCGTCGAGAAGTGTGCAACATAATTATTTCTATTTCAATGTTGTTTTGAGTTTTACTATTTGCAGCCCGTTTTTATTTCATTTCGCCAAATTTGATTTTGCTTTTAGTTGGAACTGATTGAAACCGGACTGAACTGCATGGAACTGGACCGAACCGTTAGTTGCCAATTTGGTTTTGGTTCTTGTTGAACCGTAACCGGAACCATAGACACGACGGTTCCAAAAATTAAGCTGGAACAGGAATCAGAACCGGTCAAACCAAATAAGATTTTGGTTCTAATTTGAAGAACTGTTACCTTAGTGGTTCGGTTCATGATTTTAGTAGAATCAAAACCGAACCGGAACCATGACGGCTCTATTTATAACTAATATCTTGCATATATATTATATATATATATATTATATATATATATATTATATATATATTTATATATATTTATATATATATATATATTTATAACTCTTTATTATTATGGGTTTGGAATATATAACCTCAAGCTTTTTTAAGCCTAAAAAAGCTTGAGTTGGTTCTCTCATAATACATATCGGAAATAGGCAAATAATATATGCATTTTGTAGCAAAGAACGAGATCTACAACTTTCATGTTAAACATTTTCCCAAAATTTGCATGGTTTAGCCGGAATTTGGTCCTAAAGGTTGCTGCCTCGAATTTTGAAATTTATTATTATATTCATTTCAAGTCAGCAACCTTTCGGGCTAGATTCCAGCCAAACAGTGCAAATTTTGAACAAATGTTCAACATGAAAGTTGTAGATCTCGTTCTTGGCTATAAAATGCATATATTATTTGTCTAATTCCGACATGTATTGAGGGAGAACCAACTCAAGCTTTTTTAGACTTAAAAAGTTTGAGCTTATATTTGTTTATTAATTATATTGTTTTATTAATATATATTATTTATATTTATATATTTTATTAATTATATAAAACAATATAGATATCTACCAAGCACACCGATGATTTGATTTGGACCGTTTGATCAAACTGCTATAAGAATTTTCCACCGTCTGATTTATGCCTAACACAAAAGTCAACAAGGACAACTCATCCACTACTATTCTCCTTCAAATGTATAGTTTATTATATTATTTATTCTTCTTCAAATTTATAGTATATTATATTATAAATTCTGATAGCCGCAAAAGTTAACAAGGACTTATATTCTGCCAACTCCTCACATCCACATAAATATTTCTACATTATTATAATATCAAATTCTGTCACATGATATAGACAATACACAACTCCGGTGGATTTATGCTTTATTTATCAAATCAGTATAAGTCTGATAGCAGTAAAAGCAAATCCCACCAACTACCCAGGCGGCCACACCCCCATGCTCCCCTGCCCTGCTCTCCTCCCGCATGACAAGGACTGCTTTCTCCTCCCATGCACGCTATTGTCACGACAAGCTTGTATATTTCATTCCTGGACCCTACAGCTGTTCATTTCATTTCCTACCATAGCTGCTCTTCTCCTCCTGTGAAATCCCTTCCTCCTCATCAAGGGCATCGCAGGCCGCCTCCTCTGTGAGAGAATCACCATCGGCGCACCTCCTCTTTGCGCGAAGCTCTATCGGCGACTTGCAACAACCAAACTCCTCTATACGGGAAGCTCCATCCTCTGCTGTCTTACAACTCCGTCGACTGCCAACACCTCTGCTGGCTTACCACTTTTCCCGCATCTTACATTTCTGTGCTCTACAGTTTTCGGAGCTCATATGCGATCATCTCCGCGATATCCACTGCAACCACCTCTGTGATCTTCAACGACTTCGGTGACGTCCGTTTCAGATCTCATATCAGGTTCCTGTTTTCTTCTTCCCACTTACTTTAACACTTCAACAAAATATTCTGTATTTCTATGTTTCAAAAATGCTCTGTTATTTGCTCCAAATTATTCACATCTTCGTACATTTGGAAGCATGTTTTGATAATTCAAAAATATTCTGTTAAATAAGTTCAGAAATGCTCTGTTATTTGGAAGCAAGTTTTGAAAAATTAAAGTTTCAAAAAGGCTCTATTTTTATTCCTTGAGCACGGGCATGTCTTTGAAATTTTTTGATCTCAAATGATTTAGGATTATATGTACTCAAGGATAATTCAAAAATGCTCTGTTAAATAAGTTCGAAAATGCTATGTTATTTGGAAGCATGTCTTGATGATTTTATGTTCAAAAATGCTCTATTTCTATTCCATGAGTATCAGTGTGTCTTTGAATTTTTTGATGATTTAGGATCATATGTACCTCAATGTCATTTTGTAATTTTGTAGTTATTATCCGAGTTAAATCTCTCTTAATTAACGCATATTTCAACAATCAGAACACATTAACACATATTTCATTTTTGAAGTACCGGTGTGCCCAGTCCGCTCGCCGCCGGATAACTCCCGGTGGGTTCGCCGGAGGCCGGCGAACCCCTCGGTGGGCGCTGGCGGCGTAGGGAACCCGCGCCGCCCCTACGCGGGTTTATTTTATTTGTTTTTCTATTCTACTGTTAACATTGCACCAAAGAAACGGTGTTTTATAATTCCATGTTTTATAAATCCAGGTTTTATAATTCATGATTTTTTATCAAACAATCAGGTTTTTAATTTTAGAAACATTTTTTATAAAATAATTCCAGTTTTTATAAATCAGGTTTTCTTTTATTTAATTGTCATTTTATGGATGTAGTTAGTTTCAACAATGAAGTTTTTATAAATCAGGTTTTCTATTCTTCAACATGATTTAACAATCAAGTTCGCGACAACGGTTTCGAGAATTATAATTTTCAACGTAGTTTTGCACTTTATTGTGATTTCTTCACACTTTGAGATATTGCGGTAAACGTATGATTTTCTCAGCTTATTAGTACTTGAGTTTAATACAAAAATATAGATCTAATCTATTGCTTTCTGCCTCAAGGCCTGCTGTATAATGTTGAAATATTTAGTTGCCATGGAGGGGATTATTTATGAGTGGATCCCCATCACTCCAACGGTTATCATGAGTCAACTTAATTTGTACTTATAAATGACAATTCTCCAAACAATTTGTGTGCTTTTTGATGATTCGTAAAA
The DNA here is from genome assembly GCA_039583875.1 of Platanthera guangdongensis. Taxonomy (NCBI): domain Eukaryota; kingdom Viridiplantae; phylum Streptophyta; class Magnoliopsida; order Asparagales; family Orchidaceae; genus Platanthera; species Platanthera guangdongensis. The sequence continues at coordinate 78,870,282 of CM077151.1, forward strand.
TTCTCATCGTATTGTGAAGTTTTTTTACTTGACTATAAATTAAGTTACTCGAATCACAGTTCTTGCTATATCGAGTGTGAGATTTGATGTCGTCGTTCTCGCCAGACGAATGTCGCAGCCCCGAAGAATGTCATCACCCCTGAACAATGTAGCCACCCAAACATTATCGTCGCCGTCGATCATTGTCGCTGCCCACGAACTATGTTGACGCCCTCGAACAATGTCGCCGCTCACCAACAATATCGTCGCCCACGACCAATGTCGCCACCCACGACCAATGTCACCGTCAAGGCCAATATAACCGCTCATGACAAATGTTGTCACCCACGATCAATGTTTTTGGTTTGCGGGCGCAGCCGCTGCGCCGCGTCAAAAAAGAGCACTCCCAACGAATGTCGTCGCCCCCAATGAATGTCGCCGCCCCCAATATTGTTGTCGTCCCCAAATATTGTCGCCGCCTCTGAACAATGTCGCTTGGTTGCGGGCGAAGCACGCTTGGTTGCGGGCGAAGCCGCAACAACGCATCGAGAACGGGCGAAGCCGGTTCGAAGATTCTAGTATATATATATATATATCTTTATACTATAAGCAAACTCCAAACAGGCATGGTGTAACATTCTTCTTCCAAAGTACCCCTCAGTCATTGGTAACTTTTTAATGCCAAATATTCCTCATTTTTCTTATTCACCTATTCATTTGCATTGTTTTTTTGTCATTTGATCATAAATTTACTTATTCTCCTACTGAATTTGATGGGTTTTTTTTTCTTATTCCCCTACTCGCCGCCCCGTCAATGTCACCGCCCTCGCCAATATCGCTGCCCCACCCCCGCCCCCGCCCAATGTCGCCGCCCCCGATTTGTCGTTGCTCTCGACCAATGTCGCCGCCCCTGACCAATGTCGCCGCCCCTGAGAAATGTCTCCGCCCCCGACAAATGTCTCCGCCAAGACCAATATCGCCGCCCCGCACGGGGTCTCCCGTGCACGACTGCTTGTATATACACACACACGAGCTTCTTCGCACGGGCTGCTCAAAGCTCTCGGGCGGCCTTCGACCTCATCCAGACGGCCGGGCTTCGCCCGTCTGCGCACGGACTTCGCCCGTGCTCGATGCGTCGTTGCGGGCTGCGTCCGTCTATGAGCGGGCTGCGCACGCACCCCATTTTTTTTTCAAAATATATACATATTAGTACTTAAAATGACCGCAAAAAAATATGAAGTACTATTCCTATTTTTATTTTATACAATTTTGCAAATTCTAATCTATAAAAATTAATTTATCTATCCCTTCTCTCTCTCTCATTTATAACCCCCCCCCCCCTCTCTCTTTCTCTCTCTCGCCCCCCTATCTCTCCCTCTCCCTCCTCTCTCTCTCCCAGCTCTCCTCTCATTCTCTCTCATGATCCAATGGTCAATATTCAATCTTTGGCGTGCCTCCAAATATCTATCTTTTCTTATATATATAAGATATATATATACATATTACAACCATTAAGAAATTTAAATTCATCATAATCTGTTACGTAGAACACAACATCATATGAATGAAGAGATTGTTTTTTCAACCTTTAAATTTTATACTCCAACTTCTACATCAACGAATTCATTTCTACCACATTGAACTCAATTCATGGGATCTTCAATCACATGAGTCAGGTATCTACCGTCGATAACAAATCATGTGGGAATAAACCTCATTCCACTCTATGACAATAAAATCATTCTTCGGGACAATCTCTTGATAAGATTATCAGCCAGACAATTTTGACTTTACGTAGTTGAGTGATATCATTTTTTTGCCATTGTTAGTACTACCGTCGTTTGGTAGCTACTTTAGGATTTTTTTGTCAGTGCTTGGAGCAAATAAGCCACTGGCCATTCTAGTAAAATGTTGGCAATAAAATGTGCCAGAACACTCAAGACATTGGCGAAATGGAACAATTTCAACGCTATGGCGAAAAGTGATCGCGCACGACATTTGGAGCTACAAATCAAAGAATTGCAATTGTGTGAAGCTAGTTTCCCTCTCACCATTGACGAGCTGCGGACCCTACGTACTCTGCTTGCGGATTACAATGAAATTCAGACCAACCTGGACACTTAGTGGTGGCAGCGAGCAAAAAACAACTTGCAAAAGCATGACGATGGGAACTCGGCATTCTTCCAAGCTGCTGTTACATAGACAAAGCATGTTAATAGAATATACAACCTAAAAATCGGAGATTCTATGGAATCAGAATAGGAACTCATGAAGCAGGAATTGAACAAGCATTTCTCCTCCACATGGTGTATTAATGATAATAGTACAACTGCCAACATACCGACTCCCGACGTCCATGTGTTGGATTTCGAATCCCAGCTCCTATTGGCCCCACTCACCGACAAGGATATTCGTGATGCTGCTTTTTCTTTTGGAGCAAACAAAGCTCCCGGTCTCGATGGGGTCACCCACTTCTTTTTCACCAAATTATGGGGATTCACTTTGATCGAAGTTATGAACGGGGTCAGAGACTTTTTTGCCACTTGCAAAATGGAAAAGAAATGGAAAGACACTCCGGTCATGCTCGTCCCTAAATGCGACAATGCTAACTCACCTGTCCATTTCAGACCAATTAGCCTGTGTACCTCTATCTACAAGATTGTCGCCAAAATTATTACCAACCGTATGAAGCCCATTTTGCGCGGTTTATCTCCGAGGAGCAGGACGTCTTCGTGCGGACCGATTTATGACAGATAACTGCATCCTGGCTCAGGAAATTCTTCACCGTACGTATACATCTGAGAGTGGGACAGGTTACATGGCTATAAAAATTGACATGGAAAAGGCTTTTGATAGGATCCGGTGGAGTTTGTCCGAAGAGCCCTTACTGCCTTTAATTTCTCGCCGCCATGGATCAATTTAGTTATGGAATGTATATCATTTCCAAGATTTGTGCTTCTCATCAATGTGGAAAGAGCGCAGTGGATCAATGCCTCTTGTGGACTCGGACAGGGATGCCCCCTCTCCCCGTATATCTTCATCTTATGCTAAGCTTTTTCTCTCGTAACTAATTTGAAACAGCCGCCATCCGGGATTTGGCATCAAGATAAACTCATCTGCTTCCAAAATCTCGCACTTATTGTTCGCCGATGACACACTGTTATTCGGGATAGCCACGGCTCGCACGACCAATGAATTCACCAATATATTGCAATCTTATTGTGCCCTATCGGGCGAGGCTGTAAATGTCTCAAAATCAAATATCATTTTCAGTCAAAAAGTGCAGGCTGAAGCCAAAGAGTCCATTCTCCATGTGCTTGGCCACAAGGATGTGAAATCATTCCATTATCTGGGCATCAAGCTTCGACCAGGCAAGGTAAGACATGCGGATTATGATGAACTGCTTGAGAAAATAACGTGTAAGCTCAAGTGTTGGAGATTGCACCACCTTTCTATGACGGGACGTTATCTGCTATCATGTTACATGTCTTGGCTAACTCATCGACGACACTATCAATCATAAATAAAGCTGGGAGCCTCCTAAAAATCTTTCTTGGCAAGGGGCGCGGGAGAAAAGCTCGATTCATTACCCCCGTTGGGAGGACGTGTGCTACCCCAAGGATCTAGGCGGCTTGGGAATCATAAATTTGAGAACTTTGCGGTGGGTGAATATGGCTAAAGTTGCAGCCCCGGTCCTAAAAGAGTAGAACTGTTTAATGGCCAGATCGCTGTTTAATAAATACAAAGGGACAAACTTATTCATGAATTGCCGGAAGCAATCAAAAATTTGGAAGCTCGCCTGTTTGGGTGGAAATATTTTGCCAGATCACTCTTATTGGATGGTGGGGAATGACTCAAGAATTTCATGTCTAAACGACTCTTGGATTGGGGATATGCCAATTGCAAAATGGCTTACCTTTATAAATATTTCATCTCTTCCTGTGTAAGTTTGCGAACTGCGGGACGGTAATGGTCGCTAGATTGAGCACCTTCACATCTTCTTTAGGGGCGACCTCGCGGAAAGAATTACCCGGCTATCGCGTGATGTCTTGGGTGGCTCTGATAAACTCATATGGTCACATTCATAGAATGGAACCATGAACGTCGCCGCCATTTATAGGGAGGAATACCAGAGATCGTCTGTCACAACCCGCATTTTCCAAAATAATTTAATTATATCATGGTACGGGAAAATACGTGTTGTGATGCCACGTCGTGCAGGGGATAACTGCAGACGCTCAGGCAAGACTCCAAACTCTACAGTTTAAAAGAAAACATAAGTTATTATGAATGAAATCCAGTTTAAACTAAGAAGGTAGCTGTATCCCTCGGCTCAGTGGATCATCTAGTCCACGATTCAAAAATATAATTTATACGCTTGCGGAAGATACTTGTTTTAAATTGACTCTAACATCCTACATGAGTATAAATTATCCCGAGGAACAACTCATGCTAAGCAGACTCTAGATTTATAATAAGTATGAGAAAAAGTCTTTACGCTGACCAGGAAATTAGTGACTTAGTTTTAAAAGATGTTGCATGGGTGCTTTACAAATAATAAGTTTTTATAAGCTTAAAAATATCTAACATGCAGTCCTAGCAATAAATCATCACAGAGAGCAAGTAATCCAAATCAAATAAGAAGAAAACCACATCAGCTAGCAAGTGGCAAAATCAACAACTCTGTGGGCGTCAATAATCTGACACGAACCTACAGTAAAACAGTATGTCTGAACTAGGAAAAAGAAAAAAACTAAACGGCAACTACCTCGCTACGGCGAGGTGCAAAACCACCACTGAAACTGCTGTTAAGAGAGTCCAAAACCAGCTCCACTACCTGCTACGGCTCTGAACCTAAGGCATTCCAAAAAAAAACAGAATGCCTCAGCAAGTAGGTACAAATGGTGGCAGAAAAATTAAGCAAAGGTAAACAAAGGTCAAAAGGGGTACCAACCCAAGACCAAAAATACTGACATAAAGTACGAGGTAAGCATCAAACAGGAAAGGAACACTTACGTGAATCGTCACATACATTGCAAACACACCATATGCACGAGGAAATAAGGTGACGAACAAGAGTAAATCATAAGGAAGAAAATCCATAACCTTTATTAACCACTTGTAGTCACTCTACCTAAAAACACGGGCGAGATGGTCACTTAGCTGGACACACCCCTCACAAGTATTAAATTTGTTTAACTGCGGGAGAGATTCATACACTCCACCATACACCGCAGATGCCCAAAACATCGGTAGAGTTCCAAAAGGTACTAATAAAGAAAACAACCTTGCGGAGATTGTCACGCCCACTAACTCCCGAAACTAAGGAAAAACCAAAGAAATCACAACACCAACATCTCGGGACTTGGCACGTCGGATTCTACATGACATTTCTAAATTAAAGACACGGTTGATCAACCTTTAGAAATGATTTACAATCCTATATACACACTAACACGTCCAACAACGATAGACGAAACAATTTAATTCACCGATAAAACATTCTAAGGACGATTGTACACACCTAGTCAAGATTGAAATTACTATGACTAGATTTTATAATTTTTTTGAGTGATGTTCAGGAAGGACTAAACATAACCATAGTTTGGAAAGACAACATAAAAGGACAAGAAAATTAAGGAACAAAGGCATAACGGTTAGCATCAAACCGGACAAGAAACAATGAAGGAAAACCACCACTTGCCTTGGTTGTACCGGAAAAAGTTCTCTGAATCGCTCCGCGTCGTAGATCGGGGCAAAAGAACACGGGAGAAGTTGAGATCTAGACAAAAATGGCGAAAAAGGGGTTAGGGCCGAAAAACCCTAACGAAAAAAAAACTCAAGGAATGGGGAAGAAATTACCATGATAGCGTAGCTCTCGGCGAGAGCTTTCCGGATCTATGTTCGGCTGAAGATTTTGAGCACCGGAGAACCGTCGGCGGCCACCGGAAGATTCACGAAAAAGAAACTCTCTCTCTCGCTCGCTGCTCTGGTTCAGGAGAAAAATAACGGAGAAGATGAAGTTTGGTTCTAAAACCTAAGTACAAGAATATATATATATATATAATGTTTATAAAAAGTTTTGTCAAAAATGGGTCATTTCGAGCAGTTATACGGGAACTCAAAATAGAGATCTAGGATGACTTCAAATCAAAAAGTGTCCAGCATAAAAGTTGTAGATCTCGTCGAGACAAATAAATTTAATGTTGACCATTTTTTCGTATGACACCATTTTGACCCTCAAAACGATGCCCGAACTCAGACTGTACAGACTACTCGAGTAGAAATCGGTTTACTCGAGATGGAGGGGTTTACTCGAGTTGGAGGGGCTTACTCGAGATGGAGACTCGAGTTGGAGGCTTGAGGAACTCGAGATAGTCATAGGTACTCGAGATAAAAGGCATAGAACTGGAGTAGATCAGGTCTACTCAAGATAGAAGGCATAGAACTCGAGTAGATAAGTCGAACGGGATATCTATGAGCAGTTTCGGGAAAATCAATAATAGAGGTCTAAGATGGCTCCAGATCGAAAAGTGCCCAACATGAAAGTTGTAGATCTCATCGAGAAGAACAAATTTAATGTTGACCATGTTTTCATACAACATCATTCTGGACTCTCAAAATGGCGCCCGAACATAAACTATAGGGAACTACCCGAGATGAATAAAACTACTCGAGAATGAGGGCAAAGTACTCGAGAGAAACTTAAACTACTCGAGTAAAATCAGTAGGACTCGAGAGAATTCAATATTACTCGAGTAAAACAACAATTATACTCAAGATACAACAATAGTACTCGAGTAGATCAAAGCTACTCGAGAGGAGAAAGCAGCTACTCGTGAGGAAAATACAAGTACTCGAGTCGAATTAGGCGGTACTCAAGAGAAGAAAACGTTATCGAGTAGATCCAAAATTCACTCGAGAAGAAGCAGAACAGCGAGCCGAATAAAATGAAACACGAGTTCAAAACAGTGGCCCGAACGCGAGCCAAAAAAAATGAAATTTTCACCGTAGGCGAACACTGACGCTACGAACGCAACGGTGAAGTCGAAATCAAAATCCGACGAGCCATTCCCGAGATATAAATTTTCCAAGTATGCGATGAACATAAATTAATCAAAACTTCAATCGTGCGCCGACACTCCAAAAATGCTCGGATTGCGATGAAACTTGACGTGCAAGTCCAAAATTACTCAACTTAAATCTCAAATGCAAAAAATTGTCGATTATAGCAGAAATTCAAGAAATCGTCCGACTCGACCGGACAGACACGAAAATGTCTTAACGGTGTTGCGCCTCCAACTCGACTTTAAAAGTACGTCAAGACGTCATAAATATGACGATGCCAATCCAATAAAATCAGCGAAAAAACAGGGGCGTTACAGTCACTTCCCCTAAAAGGAAGTTTCGTCCCGAAACTTATCACAACTCCAAAACCAAACTAAAAACGAAAAATTTAAACACAAACTAAAACATAAAGACATACCAGAACTAGGAGAAGAGGTGCGGATGAGATTCTCTCATCGCTGATTCCAATTCTCACGTCGCGCTCTCGACGTCCTGGTTTCTCCAAAGAACCTTGACCATAGGAATGGTCTTGCTCCGCAACACTCGATCTACAGATTCCAAAACGCGGACAGGCTCTTCCACATACGAAAGATTGGGTTGAATCTGGGGCACCGAGTCAAGAACTTGACGATCACTACAAACACACTTCCGCAACTAGCTTACATGGAACACATCGTGGACACCAGGGAAGGTAGCGGGTAATTCCAGTCGATAAGCTGACACTCCGATGCGCTCCAAAATCTGAAAAGGTCTCACATACCGGGGGTCTAACATGTGGTTCCTTCCAAATCTTTTTACACCTGGCATAGGAGAAACTTTCAAAAAAACCAAGTCCCCAATGGCAAACTCCAGATCAACCCTTCGTCAATTAGCATATTTCTCATAACGCTCTTGTGCTACTCTGAGCTTCTCTTGAATATGAGTCACAGCACAATTCATCTCCTCAAGGGCTTCAGGACCAAGCAATGGTCTCTCACCAACCTCAGCCCAAAATAATGGAGTCCTACAACGCCTCCCATACAAGGCCTCAAACGGGGCCATCTGCAAACTCCCTTGATAACTATTATTGTAAGCAAATTCCATGAGTCTGAGACGTTCATCCCAAGCACCACCATGATCCAAAATATAACACCTGATCATATCCTGCACGATCTGATTAACTCGCTTTGTTTGACCATTTGTCTGCGGATGATAGGCGGTGGAATACCTTAAATCGGTACCCAACCCCACTTGTAAACTCTTCCAAAAATGAGACGTAAATCTGGAGTCTCGATCTGATACGATGCTGACAGGTACTCCATGTAATCTGATGACCTCTTCAAGATACAGCTCAGCTATCTTCTTCATGGAATACCCAATCTTAAAGTGCACAAAGTGAGCACACTTTGTCAATCTATCGACTATTACCCAAACAGAGTCGTGCCCACGGGGAGATTTTGGTAGACCTGTGATGAAATCAATTGAAATACTCTCCCACTTCCACTGTGGAATATCTAGCGGTGTCAGTTTACCAACAGGCCTTTTATGATCTGCTTTAATACGCTGACACGTGTAACATTCTGACACAAACTTTGTTATATCATTCTTCATTACTGACCACCGAACAATTTGCTTTAGATCTTTATACATCTTGGTGGAACCAGGATGGTAGGAAACACTGGAACCATGAGCTTCTTTACAAATCTTAGCCCGAATGTCACCAATGGCAGGAATACAAAATCCACTCCGATATTTCAGAGTACCTAACTCGTCCCAAGAGAAATCAGGTAACTCTCCTTTATCAGTACTCTTCCAGAGGTGCAACAAATCAGGATCCTCCTTTTGGTGCACTCTAGTAAGGAAAATCCAAGAGGGCTCTTCTGCTTCCAAACTAGCAGGCACAGAACTACTCCCAACCTCAATGTCCATCAACAAGAATTCTTCCACCAGAGATTGTACAGACAGATTGAAGATTTCCGCCATCTTTCTACTCAAAGTATCAGCTACTACGTTAGCCTTTCCCGGGTGATAAAGGATCTCTACTTCATAATCGGTTACATACTCCAACCACCTACATTGGCGCAGATTTAACTCCTTTTGAGTGAATACGTACTTCAAACTCTTATGATCTGTATAGATCTTGCACAGCGTGCTTGTTGATACGCCTGAAACATGTTATGCGTACTCTCGCAAGTGCACGTGCCGTAACAAGTAATAAAGTGTGAGTGAGATCGTTCCATCGGAGAAGTGATCAACCTAAAGCTTGCAAGTACTAGCTACACCGTTCTTTAAATCCAACCCGGATGATTAAGGTGATTTTTCAAAGTAATGAAAATTTTTAATAAAAATCGAATCTAACTTAACTACGAAAATCCTTAGAAATTCTTAAACCACTTGGAGAAATTAGCCTTGTATTTTGGATTTCCTATGTGCGTCTGAATGGTGTGTAATAAATAATATTAGTTAAGAATGTTGAAGTAATTATCATACGACGATTTTTATAGAAGAAATCCTCCTCTCTCGAATCTCAGAAATCTCAACGTTCTAAATTCTCCTAGTTATTTCTAACTTAGGAGGAATGAAGGATATTAATTATCATAAAAATCAGACTGCTAGCAAAAGGAGGGAGTCTCCTCCACCCCTCTAAACTACGGTGAACTAATGAGCGAATGCACTTCTCCTCTCTCGACTCTCGAAGTACAACGCAGAAGAGGAGATTTTTGGTTAAACGTTTTACACTGCTCGTCTCTCGATTCTTGCGGTGCAATAAAATAACATTCAACCTTATATTACGTCACTCATCTCTCGATTCTCGCAACGCATCACAAGATAAAGATCAAAGCCAAAAATCTCATAAATAAATTCAAAAGCTTATTAGATAATAAATCATTCAACAAATCTCAACAAGCAAGAAACATACATCATAAAAACACACATAGTACTCTCCTCATACAAGACTTGAAGAGTTTAGTTCATGGCGAGAAAAGGAACACACAAAACTATAACGATCTTATAGTTCATGGCTTCAAAAGTTTAGATCTACCCTTTCTCGTGGCCGGATTCTGCTTCTCCACCGTCAAGAACCCTAAACTTGGCCTCCTCCTCTCCAAAATGACAAAAGATAATAAAAAGATCTCCAAAATCCCTTTATATGGTCCATGAGCCTCAAAGAATCTCCAGCATTTATGAAAGGAAGCCTCCTTTCATTTCTAAAACTGCCATTTTTGAATTATTTCCGGAATCTTAAAATTCAAATTCGCAGGTTTGTTGCAACAAATTTTAATTTGTTGCAACAAATTCTGTGCTGCCCAGAATTCAGCAAAAATCTGCTCCAAAATTCCTGTAATTTTCCTGCAACTTTTCCTGAATGCTCTTCATGTTTATCATCAGTCGCACAAGTTACTTTCTTCATATTTTTCTATCAAAAACATAAATATAAATATTACTGATACATGAATTTTTGCGCAAATGATAATTTACTCGTTTACACACACTTTTAATCAATATTTTGAAGATAAATTAGTCAAAATGCGGCAGATTGACGCAGAAGATAACTTTCTTTTGTGAAGTTATCACACCTCCACACTTAAATGTTTGCTAGTCCCTAGCAAAGTCATTTCATAACAATAGCATGAGTGAAGAAGTAATAAGATATGAACTCAAATGATCTTTAGTTCTTGAAAACAAAATAATCGCAGCATACTCAAGAAACTCGTTTAACTCAACTGATAAGCTTAGCAATCTATGAGAGCTCATTCATTCACAATTCAATTAGTTTGATGGAAGATAAAGCTCAAACAAGTATCGTAGTGCGGTGCATGCTTTTCTTTAAAAATGGTTTACTTCCATGCAAAATTTTATATTGAACCTCCGCATTTTATTGGAAATGATAAGAATATGCTAAGTCTATGATTTAACCTCTTCAAGAGTTGGTAGTTCAAATAAAAGTCGGATAGTTTTGGTTTTGTTCAGAATTTATGGATAACTTTGGTAATAGTATGATGACCTATAGTTAGTATCCTTAATAATTCACCATGTTATGGGGTCGTACATCATCATTTTTTTATTTATAGTAGGGATCATTCCAAGTATAAGTGCACATACACAGGCCACATATCACTATGATGTTTCGACCATTTTTTCTCTCTTTTTTTATCATAGTTGGGATCATTCTAAGTATGCATTCACATACCTAGGCCGCATATCACTATGACACAAATTTCTTTTCCCATTATTTTTTTCATCATAGTTGGGATCATTCCAAGTATATAGACATATACCTAGGCCACATATCACTATAAAATTTAACCATTTAAAGAAAATTTTGGCACCCATAAATGACTAGCTTACTACGGTACAACTAGTAGGAACAAATGACAGATAAGCATGAAATAGTGTGTAGGGCAAAGTTCAAGCTCAAATATGTTAGTGGATGATCAAAAGGAATACTAGCTAAACTCATGTGTATGCTTACATCATTGACTTAGTTCTTGCTCATCCCTCCCCATTATTTTAAAGGTAGATATCACAATATTGCATTGGAATTAAACAAATATTTTTTATATAAAAAAAATGCTTGAGCGAGCTTTATCAGAAAAAATCTTACTAACTTCAAATTCATAGAATGAACTCTTTGGATTGTTCAGCCATACCAATTAATTATCATTGAATGTGTCTAGAATAGCCTAATGATTAAGTAAAACAAGAATAAAGATCATTAAATTTATATTTAAATGAATTATTCTTCACTCAAGTGGTAGGGGTTATAGCATGACACCTCCACACTTAAGTCATTTGCTAGTCCCTAGCAAATAATTCCTTTTTTTATCATATGGATACTCTAAGGTGTGTTTACTAATAAACAAATAATTTTAAGGAAATAATTTGAGGGGATGAAAGAAGCTAGAAATTTAAATAACTCCCCTGAATTGGATGTGAGGGGGTGGTTGGCCATTGCTTCTTGGTGACGCACCCACGTTTCTCCCAACATATGATATTTCTCAACAATCTCACCATTTAGTCTAACCTGCAAAACATTCTTCCTCAAAGTGGACATAGTCATTAACATGATGTATATTTGTGTTAGATTCGCTGAGAATAATGAAAAGTCACACAAATATAGCACATGCGCATGATGATTATCATAGAAACTATTTTCATGACTCGCACCAAAAGTCATTCCATATTATTCATGTCAAAATATAATAATTGTCATAGGATAAGCATCATCAGGGCTACCAAATAGTTTGACTTAAATAGATTTTTTTCTTTTCTTTTTTCTCATCATCATTCATACATTAATCATCATTTTTTTGCAATTTTTTTTAAAATTCATTAATGTAACTAAAAGCTGCTAAACATACTTAGTACGAAAATAGTAAATATATATTTATATATATATTGCTAAATTAAAGTTACAAAGCCAACTAATAATGCAAATTAAACATTGGGTTGCCTCCCAAGCAGCGGATAATTTATTGTCGGACTACAACAATGGACAAGAAAATTAAAACACAATATGCAGTAAACGAAAGATAACTACTGAGTTTATTGTCTCCCCAGCACGACTTATTCAGAAATTTTAAAATTTTAAATTATGGGACGATGAAAAGAGAAATGAATACGTAATTGTTCTAATATACGCGTCGGCAGCGGGTACCGATACGACGATAAAACAACCACCTCTTTACCTAAATAATAATATATGTTCATTGTCGGTAATGGGAACAAAAAGTAAGAAGTGGAGTGCTCCTCACTATTCTCACCATAATCTATATCCTTGCCTGGCAAGGTATCTTTGTCAACAGAAAGGCTATAGGGAGAGAAGAAAATGAATGAGACTTCAACTATGGTGGAGGACTCAACCTCCTCACATAAGGGGATACCCATCTCATCAACTTGAGGATAATGCTCAATAACCTCTTCGAGCATTTGTGACGCATCAACTTGCTTGGACTCAGATAATGAAAGGAGATTAGGAAATAAAATAGAAGAAAGATATAAATGATTTCTAATTATGAGAGTGATCCCGGTTTCACTTCCAGTAGGTTTCGAAGATTGATCGATGTCGGTATCGTAAGCATCATAACAGGGGGGGCCCGAGAACTCAAGGGCCTCAGTGGTGAGTTGAACCTCCTCATCCAATGAAGAAGTGTATATCTGTTCATCAGAAAGGATATCCTCTTCAAGCGCATCATAGTGCTCCAAAGAATTCTTCCCTCCATTGGAGAGGATAATATCTTCGATACACTTTGCCACATCCTCGGGTTCAGGATTATCCCCAAGTGCAATATCTTCGACATGATCGATAAAAATAGGTGTATAAAATTCGTGCAAAGAAGGCGGAGGAACGGGGGTGATAGCATTATTAGAGAATATGTGGGTTGGTTCCTCCATGGGTGAATCCAAACTAAGTGATGAATGTGTAGGGAGAGGCAGCTCCGCGATGTCGTTGCACAGATCATCAACAAACATGATGGTTATATCTCCAATACTTTCTCGTAGACAAGGAGATAATGCGTATATATCATTAAAATCACAAGGAATGTCATAATAAGAAGAGGATGAGAGGATTTGAATTTTAGGTTTGTTATACTCCTCTCTTTGACGCTGAAATGCAACGCACTCTTTCATAGCGTGCCCGGTGTTATGACAAAATATGCATTGTTTCTCATTTCTTCTCGGCCTTTGAGGGGTCAGGTTGAAATGCGGAAACGTTGCATGTTGTGGGGGAGCATAATTATAAAAAGTAGGAGCACTATATGAAGTATCATCAGATGTTGGTACTCCATAGGGTGAGCCATATGACATGTAACTACAGTCTTTTATATAACAATCATCACTAGCATGATTGAATGCCCCGCAATAATGACATCGAGAATATAAATATGAATACATGATTTTGCGTGAGAGAATTCACTAAATGGATATTAGCCTTTGCACAAATCAACTACACACAAATAATTTAAATGAATAAACCTACTTTGATTTTTTTTTTGAAAAAAATAGATTAGGAATAAATAAAATTAAAATTATGAATTTTAAAAAAACAAATCCTAGAAAATAAAATAAAAAAAAATTTAAAACTTGAGCTCTAAATACTCAGGGTTTACTTTTAAAAAAAATTCTAAGTTTAATGACAATAACTCAATAGATCGAAATCTGGACATGCACTAACAGAACAAAAACTAGCAATAACAGAAAAACTACAAACACATTTAAAATTCAACAAGATTAAAGTTTGACCTCCAAATACTAGGGTTTACTAATATTGCAAGAAAATAAACAATAGATTAATAGTACTTCCCCGGCAACAGCGCCAAAAACTTGATACGCGCGAAACATGTTATGCGTACTCTCGTAAGTGCACGTGCCGCAACAAGTAATAAAGTGTGAGTGAGATAGTTCTCTCGGAGAAGTGATCAACCTAAAGCTTGCAAGTACTAGCTACACCGTTCTTTAAATCCAACCCGGATGATTAAGGTGATTTTTCAAAGTAATGAAAATTTTTAATAAAAATCGAATCTAACTTAACTACGAAAATCCTTAGAAATTCTTAAACCACTTGGAGAAATTAGCCTTGTATTTCGGATTTACTATGTGCGTCTGAATGTTATGTAATAAATAATATTAGTTAAGAGTGTTGAAGGAATTATCATACGACGATTTTTATAGAAGAAATCCTCCTCTCTCGAATCTCGGAAATCCCAACGTCCTAAATTCTCCTAGTTATTTCTAACTTAGGAGGAATGAAGGATATTGATTATCATAAAAACCAGACTGCTAGCAAAAGGAGGGAGTCTCCTCCACCCCTCTAAACTACGGTGAACTAATGAGCGAACGCACTTCTCCTCTCTCAACTCTCGAAGTACAACGCAAAAGAGGAGATTTTTGGTTAAACGTTTTACACCGCTCGTCTCTCGATTCTTGCGGTGCAATAAAATAACCTTCAACCTTATATTACGCCACTCATCTCTCGATTCTCGCAACGCATCACAAGATGAAGATCAAAGCCAAAAATCTCATAAATAAATTCAAAAGTTCACTAGATAATAAATCATTCAACAAATCTCAACAAGCAAGAAACATACATCATAAAAACACACATAGTACTCTCCTCATACAAGACTTGGAGAGTTTAGTTCATGGCGAGAAAAGGAACACACAAAACTATAACAATCTTATAGTTCATGGCTTCAAAAGTTTAGATCTACCCTTTCTCGTGGTCGGATTCCGCTTCTCCACCGTCAAGAACCCTAAACTTGGCCTCCTCCTCTCCAAATTGACAAAAGATAATAAAAAGATCTCCAAAATCCCTTTATATGGTCCAAGGGCCTCAAAGAATCTCCAGCATTTATGAAAGGAAGTCTCCTTTCATTTCTAAAACTGCCATTTTTGAATTATTTCCGGAATCTTAAAATTCAAATTCGCAGGTTTGTTGCAACAAATTTTAATTTGTTGCAACAAATTCTGTGCTGCCCAGAATTCAGCAAAAATTTGCTCCAAAATTCCTGTAATTTTCCTGCAACTTTTCCTGAATGCTCTTCATGTTTATCATCAGCCGCACAAGTTACTTTCTTCATATTTTTCTATCATAAATATAAATATTACTGATACATGAATTTTCGCACAAATGATAATTTACTCGTTTACACATACTTTTGATCAATATTTTGAAGATAAATTAGTCAAAATGTGGCAGATTGACGCAGAAGATAACTTTCTTTTGTGAAGTTATCACCTGTAACGTCCCGAAAATTGTATTTGAGTTGGTCACGTAAAATGGATTTTTGGTGGCGGTATAGGGGTACACGGCCTAGGACACGGGCGTGTCCAAGGCCGTGTCTGGCTGGTGTTTTGGTCGTTTTCATCCTGAGAAGGACACGACTAGAAACACGGTTGCATGACACGGGCGAGTGCCTAACCGTGTTTGTACCCGTGTTCCCGAAAGCCGATTGAGTTTGACGAAAAGTGTTCGGGAGGAACACGCTAGGCGACACGGGCGTGTCGGGAGGGCGTGTCCCCCTGCGTTTGACGATCGTGAAAGATATGGTACCTAAACACCTAGAGGGGGGGTGAATAGGTGACCTAATCCTTTTCTAACATTACTGGCAGCAAACAGTTTATTATCACAGATTTTTAACTTTTGCACAGCAATTCACAAAGTATTCACAGCATACACAGCACAATCACAACACAACACAGTGGTTTATAGTGGTTCCCCAAGATATGGGTACATCCACTTTCCCCCTTCGCCTATCTAGCAGTGTACTAGATTCGGCCAAACTCCACCACTGTCTCAGAACCCAAATTGGTTCCTACACCTCAGGCGCAAAGCCTTACAACTCAGCTTTATCCCAAAGCCTACACTCAGCCAATCAAGGCCTACACTCAGTCAACTAAGGCCTACACTCGGCCAACAAGGCCTACACTCAGAGATCTCAATCTCCTACACTCAGGCTAACAAGACCTACCCTCAGCCTTTATAGTTATAGGCTTACAATTCACTCAGATCCAAAGGATCCTACAAGATAAAAATATTTTACAAAAATTAACTCAACAACTCAGAAATGAAAGAGGGGAGTTGAGAGTTTCTTGATGAGTTCTTGGAAGAACTCAGCTGGATTCACCCTGACTTAGCTTTCTTCAAAGCTTCTTGAGTAGAACTGAATAAGACTGAATCCTCCTGCAGTAGTTCCTTGACCTCTACTACTTAAGATCCAGAATTGAATCTGAATCCTTCTTCTCAGCCTAGTTCCAGAGGCTGATTTCTTGGAAGGAGCCCTCTCTCTCCAACTTCTTAGATCTGCACTTGGACTGCAAGATCTTCTTGTGTTGATACTCTTGGTACCACTTCAATAATTTGTTTTTCAACAAACTGAACTTTTGAACAATAATCTGATCTCCATTTCTGTAAACTGTAGATGCCTATTTATAGGCCTTCTTCATGGTAACCGGCTGGTCCGGTCCATAACTGACTTCTGATATCTCTGACAGGTGCTGTAGACCGGCTGGAACGGCAGCTGTCAAGTCATCCAGTCATTGCTTGAAAATCTCTAACTGTCTGTAAGTGTCGAGACTTTCTGTCTTTAAGTGCCGACACTTATAGTCCAAGTGTCGACACATGTTGTGTAAGTGTCGACACAAGTCTACAAGGTGTAGACACATTTCCTTGTATGTCTCGACACAGATTCTTCTGCATGTGTCGACACTGAAATTGAGTGTCGACACAAGTACTTGTTCTTCTAGCTTTTGCTGAATTCTTCTAAGTGTCGACACATCTCCTTTGTGTCGACACATCTTCTTGTTGTTGAGACTTCAGCTAAGTGTCGACACATTCCCTTAGTGTCGACACTTGTACTTAGAATATTTTTGTTGATCTTTCTGATCTTTGCTAAGTGTCGACACAGCTCCTTGTGTCGACACTTTCTTCAAGTGTAGAGTCTTTAGCTGAGTGTCGACACATTGTGCTGGGTGTCGACACTTACTTCATGTGTTGACTCTTTTGGTTGTGTGTCGACACATTATGCTGAGTGTCGACACTTTAACTTAGTCTCTGCAGACTTTTGCTGAGTGTCGACACAGCTCCAAGTGTCGACACTTTCTAGTGTAGACACAGCTTCACTGGGTGTCGACACAGCTCCTTGTGTCGACACATTCTGTCTGCACTTTTCTTCACTGAGTGTCGACACAGCTCCAAGTGTCGACACTTTCTGTCTGGTGTCGACTCTGCATCCCAGGTGTCGACACAATGACTCCAAGTGTCGACACTGCTTGTCTGGGTGTCGACACAAGCTTTCTTGAGTGTCGACACTTTCCCTCTGGGTGTCGACACATGGACTTAGAAACTTTTTGCTTCAGTCCAGTGATTACTTAACCTGCACAAGTAAACTCAACATACATCAAATACATTATGATGTATATCATTGAGTTGGGTGAGGCTTCTTCAAATCAGGTACATTTGACCAATATACCCAACAATCTCCCCCTATTTGGAGAAGTCATAACCCTTAGTCAATGATATACACCATTCATAATTAAAAATTACAAAATGATGTAAAGAAGGTTATATTCAGCAGGGTAAACATAACATGTATTAAATCACACATGTATACACATTCATCAGCACAGAACAAATAAGAAATAGACACATTCACAGAACAAACATGAAATATATGAATCATATATTGTTCTAATATCTGTCTTATACATTTTCAGAAGTTTACTAAATGTGTTACATCCAAAAGATTACAACATAAACTTCAAGAAAACTCTTAATCTATTTCTGCTCTGGCTCCTTAATTACTATGCCTTTGCCAGCTTGAACTTGAGCTTTGATAGGGGCTTCAACAGTTTCAGCATCAGCATGTTTCTTTCCTTTCAAGTCCTTCTTCTTAAGCTCTTCAGCTTTGATCTTCTACCTCTCAAAATAGTGATATGGCTTAGGAAAGTACTTGCTAGGCTCCACTGCAGTAGGAGGTAGCTTTCCCATCTTTGCCTTCCTTCTGAATTGAACAATGGCTTCTTGTCTTATTTCATGTTTTCTCCATTCAGCTTCAGAGAACCACTTGTTCCTTTCATGAGTATTGTCCTTGGCAGCTTTCCAGACAGTTAATATGATATTCCTAGAGGTAGGGCTCCACTGTTCAAAGTCTGGCCTTTGTTCTGCTTGTTCCCTAAACCTCTTCTTTGACAACCTTGTCTCTTCTTCTTTCTGTAATGCCTCTTGCATGGCTTCAGATATAGGTTGAACAACCTTTTCAATATGGACATTGTCCTTGCCCCCAGATGGGATGTACATAGTCTGGACCTCAGCATGAATCATTTCAAAGTCTGGAGGTGGATAAATGACCTAAGCTACTTCTGGTTGCTCACCTCCAAAATAAGCAGGGTTAATGCCTGATTCAGCAACATCTTGGTCATCACACAGAGGAGGGTATCTAAGTGTAGCCCTGATTGAATTTGATATCCATTTTGCATGCTCAGAACTTGCCTTGACTAACACTCTCTCCCCCTTTATGACTTCTCTAGCCATGTGATCTCTAATATCATCCTTTTGAAATCTGATCTGACTGTCCAAGTACCTGATCCCATCTTTAAAGTAAGGTTTTAGCTTTTGAAGTTGTTCAGATATGATCTTCTGGGAGGCTTGGATAGCAGTCTTTACAGCAGTAATTTCCTCTTGAAAGACTCTATCAAATTTTGCTTTAGCAGCATCAGTAGATGTAGAAGGTTCAGTAGCCTTATTCTTTAATTCAGTGACAATATCATTGTGGGATTCAGTCAAATTGTCATTCATTCTTAATTGATTTTCAAGAACATATCCTTGTTTCAATGCTATATCATCCACCTGTGCCTTGATCTTCTCTTGGTGTGTTGCCAAATACACCACTGCATTTCCACCCTTGTGGAAGCAGTCTGTCATCTCCTTCTTGTTGAGATTCATCTCAAACCTTATAGATTTTATATCTTGGGTAAGATCAAACTGTAATGATCTGTGCCCTGCATCAACATAAGCCTCTATGGTTTTTCTTTGTTCATCCATTTTAATCTGCAGTGCAATCAGTAAAGCACTATAATCAACAGTTGGAGCTTGTTGAACTATAGGCTGTGGGGCTACAGTTTGCAGAGCCTTCTTGTAACTCTGGCTCCTTCTCTTGAATACATAGAGTTTCTTTTTCCTTGCCCTTGCAATCTCCTCATCTTCAGAGGCAGATGTGCTGGCAATATCAACCCTCTCCTTAGGGCTTGGAGGCTTATCAGCTTGCACATCTTGTGCCTTCTCAGTTTCTTGCCTTATAGGCTCCTCCAGAACTTGCATTTGCTCCCCCTCAGTAGCAGCATTCTCTCCTTCAGCAGCATCAATTTCCTTGTCAAAATCTGCTTGATCCAAATTTAGGAACAAGTCTTTCATTGTGTATTCAGGGGGTGAAGAAGCTGGAGACATTCTTTGTTCTTCAACTACTGGAGCAGGAATCTCTTCTTGTACAGCAGATGTGTCCTCTCTAACAACATCTGGAACTTGACTAGGCAGCTGTGTTTGCTGAGGAACATCAGACAAATCAGCATCTTCTATAAGATATTCTAAAGTTTTTAGATCAGTGAGTACCTCTTGAATGATGGTTGTGGCTTGCTCACTGTCCAGTGTAGATGCTGCTTCTACAACTGGATGCTCCCCCTGGCTTTGATCCCTGTGGATGGGGCTAGCTAGAGGCAGCTCCCCCTGGATCTCAGCATCAGCTGGAGGAGCAGGAGACTTCACTGCTGGCACTTCCTCATGATCATCAGGAGTGAAAACAACCTGTTCTTCACTCCCAGAACTGCTGGAGGACTCTTGTGCCACATGAGCTATCTTCCTTTTCTTCTTAGGAGGAGTGACTTTCTCAGTAACTGTCTTCTCTGGTGTTGGCATTTCCTTGGACAACACCCTGTCCCATCTTGAAAAGATCCTTAGATCCATCTTCCTCATGTGATTTATCTTGCTGCCTGCAGCAGTATTCATTACCTCTGGTATGGTACCAGCTAGGTAGAGACTGATGATTCTGCCCAGATTGGGCTTCTTCAAGCTCTCCTTGATCTTGTCAAAAACCACTATTGACCAGTCTGTTTTCAGAGTGAATATGATCCTTATCATGATTCCAAACATATAGGCAGACACTCTGTCATGCCCTCCAGGTTTGCTGAGCAAGACTTTTCCCACTATCTCAGACATGAACTTCCCTTGATTATTCATGTCTTTTCTGTTGAAAATAGATCCTATCTTCATCTTTGGATCTAGTCCACACCAGGTAAGAGCTTCCCTGGTCTTTGAAGCAGTCACCTCTTCTTCATCTTGAGTTCTTGGCAATTGAAGAATCTTCCTCAGACTTTTTGGGGTTACCTTAACCTTTTCTCCATGAACTCTGGATTTGATTTTGTATCCAGATTCATCTACTGCAGCTCTATTCAGAAATTCAAGCACCTCATTCTTCCATATCTTAGTTGGTTCAGAAACTAAGTACTCTAACCCTGAATTGGCGACTAGGGTTAATACGGCCCTGATTTCTTGATCAGCATCGTCGAATGCGCCGCGCACAAGCTCATAGCCTTCGTTAACGTTCTCCTCAAGCTTAGGTGCCATTAGGATTTGTAGAATTTGTCTTTAGAAAAGAGAGGTGTCGACACAGTAGTTTTGGTCTCGAAACTTTGAAAGCGTGTCGACAAACAAAGATAGAACCCTATTTATACCTTTCTGATTTTGAAGATGAACAGGCGGGACAGCTAACTTAAAATGTGTCGACACTGGCAACAAGTGTCGACACTGACTTATAATGTCTCGACACATATGTGTCGACACAAGTTTAGTCAACATATTTTATGTGTCGATACTTGGTTATGTGTCGACACAACATAACTCGACACATTGTCGAGACTTTACTTAGAAAAATTCTGAGTAAAACTTAAGTGTCGACACCATATTGGATGTGTCGACACCTACTTGACATGTGTCGACACTAACATTCTGAAGTGTCGACACCACATTCCTAGATGTGTCGACACCTTTTTCCTGAAGTGTCGACACCACTATTCTGTGTCGACATAGACTTGTCTATGTGTCGACACCTTTTTACTTAGTCATTTTCAAATCTGTAAACTTACTCTAAGTTTATCATTCCTAGTTCAATTTTGAATCTATTGAACTTAGCTTCTTCTAGTGGCTTAGTAAACATCTCAGCTACTTGTTCATCTGTTTTAACATATTCTAATAAAATATCTTCTCTTTCTACATGCTCCCTAAGAAAATGATATTTAATCTCAATATGTTTTGTCCTACTATGGGATACATGGTTATTAGCTATTGAAATAGCACTTATAGAATCACAGAAAAGTGGAGTTCTACTTACCTGAAATCCATAGTCCTCTAGCTGATGTTGAATCCACAGAAGTTGAGCACAGCAACTTCCTGCAGCCACATACTCTGACTCAGCTGTGGAGATAGCCACACTGGTTTGCTTCTTGCTACTCCATGAAATTAGTCTCCCACCTAGGAATTGACAGGTTCCAGTAGTGCTCTTTCTATCCTCTTTGCATCCTGCAAAGTCTGCATCTGAATAACCTGTTAGATCAAAATCTCCATTCCTAGGGTACCAGAGGACTAGATAGGGAGTGCCCTTTAGATATCTCAATATTCTTTTGACTGCTGTCAAATGAGACTCTTTAGGGCAGGCTTGATACCTGGCACAAACACATGTAGCATACATGATTTCAGGTCTACTAGCAGTCAAGTATAATAGGGAACCAACTATCCCTCTATACAAGGTTTCATCTACAGGTTTCCCTGCATCATCCTTGCTAAGAGACATACTTGACCCCATAGGAGTCTTCATGGTGCTGGATGAATCCATATTATACTTCCTTATGAGTTCTAGGATGAACTTGGATTGACATATGGATAAACCATTTTCAGTCTGTTTAACTTGGAGACCCAAGAAAAACTTCAGCTTTCCCATACTACTCATCTCAAACTGACCTTGCATAAGTTTTGCAAACGTTTTGCAAAGGCTACTTTCAGTGGACCCAAATATAATGTCATCTACATATATTTGGACTAGTATGACTTTGCCTCTAGATTCCCTAAGGAATAGAGTCTTATCTATTTTTCCCCTTAAGAATTTGTTCTCAATGAGGAAACTAGATAGGGTTTCATACCAAGCCCTAGGGGCTTGCTTTAACTCATATAAAGCTTTCCTAAGTCTATAGACATAATGAGGTAGAGTTGGATCAACAAAACCTGCAGGCTGTTCCACATAAACTTCTTCTTTAAGATTACCATTTAGGAATGCTGACTTGACATCCATTTGGTACACCTTGAATCCTTGATATGTTGCATAGGCCAAGAACATTCTTATGGCTTCCAGTCTGGCTACTGGAGCAAAGGTTTGATCAAAATCAATACCTTCTTCTTGCCTATATCCTTTAGCAACCAGTCTAGCCTTATTCTTAATGATGACCCCTTGTTCATCCATCTTATTCCTGTAGATCCACTTAGTTCCTATTACATTGTGGTCTTTAGGTTTAGGAACAAGTTCCCAAACCTTGCACCTCTTGAACTGGTTAAGCTCTTCTTGCATTGCTTCAGTCCATTGTGGATCTTGTATTACTTCTTCAAACTTCTTAGGTTCAACTTGTGACAGGAAGCTGGAGTAGATTGCTGCATTCATGTTTCTACTCCTAGTTTGAACTCCTTGTCTTGGATCTCCAATAATCAGCTCTACTGGATGATCTCTAAGATGTCTGTGAGCTGGAGTCATCCTAACTTCTGGTTGAACCACTTCAGCATCTGCATCATGATGTATACTTTGGATTTCTTCAGCAATTGGCACATGTAGTTCTCCCCCTGGACAACAGCTACTCTCCTCTCCTTGCTGTCTTGCAGTAGGCACTTCTTCTATAGTAAGCTTGTTCATTTTCTTTGTCAAACCTGTGGGGCTGCATACACTGCTAGACAACTCATTATTAATAAGTTTAGTCTCATCAAAAACTACATGCACTGATTCTTCTACAACTTGTGTAGTCAAGTTGTAGACTCTATAAGCCTTACTATTATTGTTGTACCCAACAAAAATTCCCTCTTGGGACTTGGCAGCAAACTTAGTTAAGTAAGACTTCTCATTGTTAAGTATGAAGCATTTGCAATCAAAGATCCTGAAGTATGATAGGTTTGGTTTCCTGCCTTTCACAACTTCATAGGGGGTCTTGTTTAGCCCTTTAGTGATGGTAGCCCTATTTATAACATGGCATGCAGTGTTAACTGCTTCAGCCCAGAAATACTCAGGCAGTGATGTATCACTTAGTAGGGTTCTACCAGCCTCTATCAAGGTCCTATTCTTCCTCTCAGCAATGTCATTTTGCTGAGGTGTTCTAGGTGAAGAGAATTCTTGAAATAACCCAAAGTCTTCACATAGTTTTGTCATGCTTTCAGACTGAAACTCAGTACCATGGTCACTTCTAATTTTGACCACAGTACTATTTAGTTCATTCTGAATTTGCTTGATAAAGCTGTAGAAGACACTAGATGTTTCAGATTTCTGTCTTAAGAAGAACACCCAGGAAAACCTTGAGTAGTCATCTACAACTACAAGGGTATAGACTTTCCTACCTAAGCTGTGAACTGGCATTGGACCAAAGAGATCCAAATGCAAGAGGTACAAACACCTCACAGCATCTTTGTTTTCTATGCTTTTAAAGGTGGATTTATTCTGCTTGCCCTTTTGATAAGCTGAGCAAATACCATCTTTGACACACTTAACTTGAGGATCATTCCTCACTAACTCTTTGCTAAAGAGTTTGCTAATAGTCTTGTAGTTAAGATGGGCTAGCCTCTTGTGCCATTTGACACAATGAGAGACTGTCTCATCAGCTACAAGACAAACTGGAGAACCATTGTTCTCAATCATAATGTCTAGGCAGTAGACATTCCTCTTCCTATAACCTGTCAAAATGATCTCTTGATCACTTGACCTCTTGATATGACAACCATTTTTAACAAATGAGATGTAATACCCTACATCACTTAATTGACTTATACTTATTAGGTTGTGTTTCAACCCTTTAACATAAGCCACTTGAGTAATGGTAACTAAGTTTGTAGAAATGTTACCAAATCCTTTGATGATTCCTTTTTCAGAACCACCAAATGTTACTTTTGGACCATCTTTTACTGGAATGTAGTCCTTTAGTAATCTTCTAGTTCCAGTCATATGTCTGGAACATCCACTGTCCAAGTACCATATTGGGTTATGGCCACTTGGACTCACCTGCAAAACAGATTAATGAACCTTAGAACCCAAAGAAGTCTTGGGTCCTTGGTACATGTTAGTCAGCAATCTGACAAAACTACCTACTGGCTTTCCACCAGGTAGCTTGCTACTCACCTTGGCACTGACATTGTGTCAACAGTCCACTACAAAATGTCCAAATTTGCCACAACACCAACATTCAAACTTGTTGTACCTTTGCTTAGGTACTGCCTTGGCTGTCTTGTCTACAGCAGGCTTGTTGAATGTTGGGGCTTTGCCCTTGGACTTAGACTTGGACTGCTCAGTCCTTGCAGTTCTAATAAAGCCCAGTCCAGCCTTGCCTCTATGATGAACAAATTCATCAATTAAAGGTAGCACTGACTTAGGTTTAGAAAACCTAACAACAAGCTCTCTCTCTTTTTGAAGATTGCTCTCCAGACTCTTGATTTGATCATTTTTAAATGATATAGTACCCATTTGAATCACTGTTATGTGCTTCAACCTGGCTATCTCATTCAGTTTTTGATCAAAAGACTTCTCAAAATCTGTTGCTGCAGTTTTAAGAATAACAATTTCTTTTGCCTGACTTTTGGCTAGGGTCTTGCTTTTCTTGTAAGCTTGCAACAGCACCTTATATTCATCTATAAGCTGATGAATATCATCCTCAGACTCAGATACATTCTCATCACTTGATGAAAAAGAATCTGAATCTGAACTTGAACAAGAAACTGAACTTGAACTTGAACCTTGTACCTTACTGGGTCCTGGCTGCTCCAGGATTTTGACACTCTCTGTCAAAGCCATTAGCCCTTGGCATTGACTGTCTTCTTGTTCATATATAGACTCCATTAACTACATGAATTCTTCCTCTTCTTCTTCAGCAAACAGCCCTATGTAGGCTTCAGCCTCAGACTCAGTTTCTGAAGAAGAAATGTCTGATAGTGTCTTCTCCTTCTTGGCAACAAAAGACTTCTCTTTCTTGCCTTTGAAGTGAGACTTTTTCCTGTCACCAGATTCCTTTCTCTTTTCTGGACAATCTGCAATAATATGGCCCTGTCTATTGCAGCAATAACACACTATCTTAGATCCAGTTGACTTGCTTGACTTTGTCCTTTTCTTGTCATTCTTTGAAGACCTCTTTTTCTGATAAGAGTCTTCCTTTCCTTGTGATGTAGAAGGCCTTGACCTCCACTGTTTCTTTTTTAAAAACTTCTGAAAGTGTCTAGTGAAAGCAGCAAAGTCTTCATCACTTTCACTGCTCTCAGTCTTTGTGCTGACTGACTCATCTGATTCTGAATCAACTACCTCTGGAGGTGGAGTTGATGACTTATTCCTGCACTTTCTGGGGACATCTGTCTTGAAAGCAACTGTTCTCTCCATGTGCTCAGTCCTTGTTGATTTCTCCTCCTCTTTTCTCACAGTCAACTGCATCTCATATGACAATAACTTGTCAAACAGTGTAGGAGGAGGAATTTCCCCCAACTTAGCCATTTCTCTTATGGCACAGATCTTGGTGTCCCAATCTTTGGTTAGGGACCTTAAGAACTTGTCATTTAGTTCATAGTTACTGAACTCTCTTCCATAAGACATGAGTTCATTAACTATTCTGTAGAACTTTTTGTAGCACTCAGTTATGCTATCACCTTTACCTTGTCTAAAGCTCTCATACTCCTGATTTAGCAAGGATTTTCTATCTTGCCTAACTTCTTCAGATCCTTCCATATACACTATAAGAGTGTCTCACATCTCCTTGGCTGTCTTATAGTGTATAAGATTCTGAAAAGTTGCATCATCTATGGCACTTACAATAATTTTTTGTGTCCTCTTGTCCATTGTAGCTAGGACAATCTCATCCTTAGTCATCTCAGAGAATTCCTTTGGAGTTCTCTGATTTGCATCCAAAACTGAAATCTTCATTGCCACATAAGGCCCTTCCTTTACTGTGATGTAGATTCTAGGGTCAGAGGCTTCCATAAATAGTCTTACCCTTTCTTTCCAGATCCCAAAGATCTCTTTCCTGCATATGGGTAATTTCATGGAACCCAATTCCTTGTGATTCTCAGAAGAACCCATGTTTCTTGATTTTCTTGAATTTCTTGAAACTGTGTTTTGTCTTACACTGAATCTGTCAAACAGGATCTCCTCAGACTGTTAGTCCTTTTTGAGTAACCTCGCTCTGATACCACTTGAAAGATATGGTACCTAAACACCTAGAGGGGGGGTGAATAGGTGACCTAATCCTTTTCTAACTTTACTGGCAGCAAACAGTTTATTATCACAGATTTTTAACTTTTGCACAGCAATTCACAAAGTATTCACAGCATACACAGCACAATCACAGCACAACACAGTGGTTTATAGTGGTTCCCCAAGATATGGGTACATCCACTTTCCCACTTCGCCTATCTAGTAGTGTACTAGATTCGGCCAAGCTCCTCCACTGTCTCAGAACCCAAATTGGTTCCTACACCTCAGGCTCAAAGCCTTACAACTCAGCTTTATCCCAAAGCCTACACTCAGCCAATCAAGGCCTACACTCAGCCAACCAAGGCCTACACTCAGCCAACAAGGTCTACACTCAGAGATCTCAATCTCCTACACTCAGGCTAACAAGCCCTACCCTCAGCCTTTATAGGTATAGGCTTACAATTCACTCAGATCCAAAGGATCCTACAAGATAAAAATGTTTTACAAAAATTAAATCAACAACTCAGAAATGAAAGAGGGGAGTTGAGAGTTTCTTGATGAGTTCTTGGAAGAACTCAGCTGGATTCACCCTGACTTAGCTTTCTTCAAAGCTTCTTGAGTAGAACTGAATAAGACTGAATCCTCCTGCAGTAGTTCCTTGACCTCTGCTACTTAAGATCCAGAATTGAATCTGAATCCTTCTTCTCAGCCTAGTTCCAGAGGCTGATTTCTTGGAAGGAGCCCTCTCTCTCCAACTTCTTAGATCTGCACTTGGACTGCAAGATCTTCTTGTGTTGATACTCTTGGTACCACTTCAATAATTTGTTTTTCAACAAACTGAACTTTTGAACAATAATCTGATCTCCATTTCTGTAAACTGTAGATGCCTATTTATAGGCCTTCTTCATGGTAACCGGCTGGTCCGGTCCATAACTGACTTCTGATATCTCTGACAGGTGTTGTAGACCAGCTAGAACGGCAGCTGTCAAGTCATACAGTCATTGCTTGAAAATCTCTAACTGTCTGTAAGTGTCGAGACTTTCTATCTTTAAGTGTCGACACTTATAGTCCAAGTGTCGACACATGTTGTGTAAGTGTCGACACAAGTCTACAAGGTGTCGACACATTTCCTTGTATGTCTCGACACAGATTCTTCTACATGTGTCGACACTGAAATTGAGTGTCGACACAAGTACTTGTTCTTCTAGCTTTTGCTGAATTCTTCTAAGTGTCGACACATCTCCTTTGTGTCGACACATCTTCTTGTTGTTGAGACTTCAGCTAAGTGTCGACACATTCCCTTAGTGTCGACACTTGTACTTAGAATATTTTTGTTGATCTTTCTGATCTTTGCTAAGTGTCGACACAGCTCCTTGTGTCGACACTTTCTTCAAGTGTAGAGTCTTTAGCTGAGTGTCGACACATTGTGCTGGGTGTCGACACTTACTTCATGTGTTGACTCTTCTGGTTGTGTGTCGACACATTGTGCTGAGTGTCGACACTTTAACTTAGTCTCTGCAGACTTTTGCTGAGTGTCGACACAACTCCAAGTGTCGACACTTTCTGGTGTAGACACAGCTTCACTGGGTGTCGACACAGCTCCTTGTGTCGACACATTCTGTCTGCACTTTTCTTCACTGAGTGTCGACACAGCTCCAAGTGTCGACACTTTCTGTCTGGTGTCGACTCTGCATCCCAGGTGTCGACACAATGACTCCAAGTGTCGACACTGCTTGTCTGGGTGTCGACACAAGCTTTCTTGAGTGTCGACACTTTCTCTCTGGGTGTCGACACATGGACTTAGAAACTTTTTGCTTCAGTCCAGTAATTACTTAACCTGCACAAGTAAACTCAACATACATCAAATACATTATGATGTATATCATTGAGTTGGGTGAGGCTTCTTCAAATCAGGTACATTTGACCAATGTACCCAACAGATCGCCGAACAGCGCTCGACGATGGTCGAGTGACCCTCTGCGTTCGACGATCGACGATTGTCGAGTGATACGGGCATGTTCATACCCGTGTCCCTACCCGTGTTCAGTTGGGTCGTGTCCGTTGTCGTGGTGGTTATATATGACATGCCCCTGGTCACAGATGTGTCGAGGACCCGACACGAGCATGTCAGGTGAGACACGGGCATGTCTTTGCCTGTGTGTCTTTTCTTCGTTCGACGATCGTGCCTCGATCAAGGCACACGGATTGGAACACAACCATTTGCGAGGCCGTGTTCGGCCCAGGTCAGGGGATTTTTGTGTAGATTTGAGCCGCTCATTTTCTTTAATTGAGATCCAGTGGCCCAGGTGGTTTCCTGCTCTGTTAAGGCCTGGAATGGGGGGAGTTAACTCTTCATTTTCTCCAAGTCATTCTCTTTCCAAGGAGTTAGAGAGAGGAGGAAGAAGGAGGAGGGTTTCGGCCGCCGGCGGAGCATCGGAGCACCGTTTGGAGAACCGAGAGCGGATCCGTGGAAGAAATTCCATTGCGAAGACTTCTATCCGTGTAGTTTTTCCATGGCGCAAAAGCGGACTACAAGGGTAACGATTCTCTACTTGAGCATGTGAAGCTCTCTTCATTTTTGCATAGGGAAACCCGCTCCCGCGATTGCGCGGTGAGTGCGTGGTGTTCCTTGGGGTTGATGTGAATAGTCCCCCTTGTGTT
This sequence comes from Platanthera guangdongensis, assembly GCA_039583875.1. NCBI lineage: Eukaryota > Viridiplantae > Streptophyta > Magnoliopsida > Asparagales > Orchidaceae > Platanthera > Platanthera guangdongensis. The sequence goes on from CM077151.1 coordinate 78,899,933, forward strand.
GCATATAGAGTCCGGAATCGAAGTACGGGCATAGGCATTGTGTGTGAAGTCTACCCGGACGTGTATTGTCTGGATCGGTGATGTTGCATTTGATATGTTTTGCCGGAGAAGACTCCGTGCTTTGGTTTATTTCGGGTTTCTACGCAGTAGATTGCAACAGGGATCCTTGGGGATTAACTCCAAGGCGCACCCGGAAAACTGAGCGGAAATATGTTCTACTAACTTGGCGGTCAGGGAACCGACCTTGAACATAACTGGGTTATGTGATTGTTTGGAAAAAGTTTTGGGATCCGAGAGAAGCTTGGCTCGTGTGTACGTCTTAAAGTGACTACGTGGTGTGAGCAACGGGCAAGTGGAATTGGACCTAGGCTATGTGATTCGGTGCGAGAGACCCGAAAAGGGGACTGGCCGTTGGCATAGTCGGGAGCCTTAGACGGTGGTCAGAAAGGCTAAATGCTCGCGTGGTTGCCATCTTTGGGATGGTGGTGAAGACGCTGAAGTGTCAGGATTCACCGTTAATGTGCCCTGAGTACACGGGGTGTTTGGCCGTGTGAGCCTACACCTGTGGCGTAGTATAATTGTGTTTTATTGTTTTACTGGGCTAATGATATGCAGGGAAGGAGCACCGCCGTCCCGAGTAAGGGGCGGGGTCGTTATAATTTGGTCGGCTTTGGCTGACCGTCACTTTGTTTGCCACCGTGCGGTGGAATGTTGCTTGCAGGTGCTGCGGAGCCGAGTGCTAGATAGCGGGCTGGAGCCCATGTTGCTGTGCTGGCCCTCGAAGGCCGTAAAGAATAGTTGTTTTTATTTTGTCATGTGTGGCTGGCCTGCGAGCCGATGTATGTAAGACACTATTTTGTTAAGTGAACATCTGTAAGGTCATAAGGCCGTGTACCCTTTCAGTGTATTTGGTTTTCATTCCAGTGGTGTGGTTGTGGACATTCATGATTATTGGATTTAAGTTTTGGGTTCTTTCAACTTTTAATAGCTTCCGCTAGAATGCTCTATGTAGGACGAGTGGTCATAATTGGATAGTTTGAATATTCTTATGTAACCCTTCCGACTGTCTGTGGTATATGGCGTCGGGTTCCAGCTAGACCTTCTGTTATATGTCATGTGACGGATGGGGTGTTACAATTTGGTATCAGACTTCTGGTTACCGTCAGGCTTAACTGAATTCACGGGCGAATTCTTTTAAGGGGTGGTGAGCATATGTGTGCGTCATCGTTATAACATTAAAATGAACTCATGAATGTCCACTTAGGAATGAAAAATACTCGTGTTTGAGGAACTTGCGCGTTACTATAATTGCTTTTTGCTATTTTGTCTGGTCACTTATTGGTGTTGTGTACGACTATAGGTGACCGGGAGTGGCGCGGAGCCGACAGAACATCTGGTTTTTGAGGATTATAGTGCATCTAGTGGCGTGCTTGAGACCCCTCCTTCGTTTGAAACCATAAGAAGGATCGTTGAAGTGGTGCTCGTTGTGACTAGTGCACAGCAGGGAAGCAATGTGCAACCTTTTATCCCTGAGATGTCTTCAATGTCGGGTGGTGTGTTGGATCAAGTGACATTTAGAAGGTCATCAGGTTAGCCGTTGAACATGTGCTTGGTGTAGGGTACGCACTCAGTTGATGAGTATTTGCAGGTGTTTCTTTTGATAAGCCGCTACCCATGCTTTGAGTTGGAGAACGAGCGGTCTATAGTTGATAGATTCTATAATGGTCTGCGTGACGAACTGCGAATTCTACTTCTAGGACCAAAACTATTAGGATTCCAAGCCTTGGTGGAGTCGGCTAGATCTTTGGAAGTGGATATGAGAAAAATTCACCAGATACCAGTGAGTAGGGTATCGAACTCTGCAAGTCCAATGAGTGGTGCATCTCGCAGAACGCTGAAGAAGAAGGTTAGATCATCGACTGGCAAGGTTACTTACAACTATCATACTTGTGGCAAGAAAGGGCACTTTACCCGAGATTGTCGTAATGGCGCACAGAAGGTAAAGAAAGCTAAGATAGCAACAACCATTGGGAGGAAAGCAACTACATGTTTTAACTGTGCGAAGCCAGTACATTTTGCCCGAAACTGTTTGTGCGGACGACGGAAGTTTGAGAAGAAATCTGGAGATATCTACGAGGAGAAGGGCAAGGGGTCGGAGGCAACATCATCGCACTATGCCCCAACCCAGCCAAAAGTGTACAACCTTAGCCAGCAGGAGGCCACAAAGCAGTTTGACGTGGTGACGGGTATGTATAGCAGGTTAGCTTTAAATATTTGTTTCCCTATGCATTTTAGCCTATGACTGATCGTGTTAGGCTTGTTTAGATTGTCGATTGTCCGGTGAGAGCACTGTTCAGTGCGGAAGTTTCGCATCCTTTCTGTCCGAAGAGTTTTGATCGCGCATCAGAGTACTTCCTTCGATGGCAAAGGTCAAATTTGATGGGTTGCTGCCTACAGGTGCCCTTTGCGTGCGGATAGAGCTTGTGGCGTTAGGGTAAGGCGTGGGAGTCACGTCGATGACTTGCGAGCGTCGCTATTGCTGGTAGTTGCGTGCGATGTAATCTTTGCTATGGGCTGGCTCTCGGAGCAGCAAGCGTGCATTGTTCGTAGTTGCTTGGAGGTCAGTTGGTAGCTAGTCGTGAGATGGCATTTGGGTGCGTGAAGGGTCGATCAAGACGTAGACGTCTACCCCTCTGGGGGTCAAGGCAGTTCAGTCTGGGGCAGAGCTGTTTGTCACTCTAGGGCAGACTTCGATGTCGAAGCCAAATCTTGACAGTATTCCAGTTGTGTTCGAGTATCCGGATGTGTTCCCAGATGATCTCCCAGGAGCCCCTACTCAGCGGGAGATTGATTTCACTATTGAGCTGGTACCGGGTGCCAAACCGGTGTCACGCTCCCTGTATCGGATAGCGCCAAGAGAGATGGCAGAGTTAAAGGTGCAACTACAAGAGTTGCTAGAGCAAGGGTATGTGCGTCCAAGTTCGTCGCCTTGGAGCACACCGGTCCTTTTCGTCAAGAAGAAAGATGGGAGTTTGCGACTTTGCATTGACTATCGGGAATTAAACAAGCTTACGAAAAAGAATAAGTAATCGATTCCGAGGATTGACGATCTATTTGATCATTTGGTTGGGTCAACAGTGTATTCGAAGTTGGATCTAAAATACGGTTACTACCAATTGAGGATAAGGGAGAGCAACATCCCAAAGATAGCATTCAGTACACGGTTTGGGCATTACGAGTTCACGGTCATGCCGTTTGGTTTGACCAAAGCGCCATTCATATTTATGGATCTGTTGAACAGGACGTTCATAGAGTACTTGGACCGTTTCGTGATAGTATTTATCGATGATATCCTGGTGTACTCACAGTGCGAGGATGATCACTGCGATCATCTTCACATTGTGTTGGAGACGTTGAGGAGAAACCAGTTGTATGCTAAGTTCTCCAAGTGTGAATTCTGGTTATCCACGATAGCGTTCATTGGTCATGTTGTTAGTGGTGAAGGGATAGTTATGGATCCGATGATGATAGTGGTGATACGAGAGTGGCCTGCTTTGACTACGGTGGCATAGGTCCAAAGTTTTCTGGGGCTTGTTGGCTATTACAGGCTCTTCGTAGAGAACTTCTCGCGGATAGCACTACCACTCACGACGTTGACAAGGAAGGATCAGAAGTTTGTGTAGTCTCCAGAGTGCGAACAGGCTTTTGAATAGTTAAAGAGACGGTTGACCACGATACCTATTTTAGGTTCGCCAAGTGGAACCAAAGGATTCGAAATCTATAGTGATGTTTTGGGCAGTGGTTGGGTTGTGTTCTGCTACAGAATGGGAGTGTGATAGCCTACGGTTCACGACAATTGAAGGCTCACGAGAGGAATTATCTGGTTCACGACTTAGAATTAGCGGCCGTGATATTTTCTCTAAAGCTGTGGAGGCACTATCTGTACGGTGTGAAGGTCGATATTTACACCGATCTTAAGAGCTTGAAGTACCTGTTAGATCAAAAGGATCTGAACATGAGACAACGGAGGTGGATGGAGTTCTTAGGGGACTACACCTTCAAGATTCATTATGTGCCTGGGAAAGGAAATGCAGTGACGGATGCGTTGAGTCGCAGGACTCCTGCGCAGGCCAACTGGTTATCAATACATGATGAGAGATTGGTCCGTAAGTTGGAGGCTTTGGAGATATCTTGCATTGACAAGCAGTCTAGTGCTGAGGCGAAACTATTTTGGACAGAGGTGCGGTGTGGTCTAGCTGATAGAGTTCGGCGGGGCTTTGGTTCAGTATAACACATGAAGCAGATCTTGGATGAATCCTTGGATGGGTAAAATTCCCAGATTGTTGTTAAGGATGAGTTGCTGGGAAGGACGGTCGCCTATGCGTTCCTAGTGCGGATAATCTTCGGGAGGAGTTGATGTATGAGGCTCATCATACCAAGTACACAATCCACCCGGGAAGCACGAAAATGTATAGAGACATGAAGAAATTATTCTGGTGGCCAGGATTGAAGAAGGATGTAGCACTTTATGTGGCCAAGTGCAGAACTTGTGCATTGGTGAAGGCGGAATGTCAGAAGCATGGAGGTTTCTTGAAGTACTTACCTATCCCAGAATAGAAATTCGACGACATATCTATGGATTTTGTGCATGGTTCGCCGAAGTCGCAGAAGGGAAATGACACCATTTGGGTGGTCGTAGATAGGTTGACAAAGGTGTCACACTTTATTCCAGTCAGGAAGGAAGATCCGGTGGAAAAGTTAACCAAACTCTATGTGGAGAATATTGTACGATTGCATGGTGTGCCCCGCAGTATTGTTAGTGATCGAGATGGACGCTTCACGTCGAATGACTGGAGGTTGGTGCATAGTCTGTTGGGTACTAAGCTAAAGTTCAGCACAGCCTTTCATCCGCAGATGGATGGACAAACCGAGAGGGTCAACCGGACGATGGAAGACATGCTTCGCATGTGCGTCCTAGATTTTGGAAAGCAGTGGGAAGATCACATGTACATGGTGGAGTTTGCGCATAACAACAGCTTTCAGGCGAGTATTGGAATGACGCCTTTCGAGGCCTTGTATGGGAGAAAGTGTCGCACGTCGTTGTCTTGGTTGGAGACGGACGAGTAGAAGCTTTACAAACGTCAAGCAGTTGAAGATGTCACTTCAGTGATACAGACAATTCAAGAACGGTTGAAGATCGCTCAGGACAGACAATCAAAGTACTATAACGCCAAATATAGGAATGTGGAGTTCAATATTGGCGACTAAGTGTACTTAAAAATTAAGCCGTTCAATGGTGTCTCACGGGTTCGACGCTTGAAGAAGCTGAGTCTGAGATACCTTGGACCATTTGAAATCCTGGAGCGTGTTGGCAAGGCGGCGTATAGATTGAATCTGTCGGCGGAATTGAGTGGGCTACATGACGTGTTCCACGTGTCAGTGTTGCGTAAGGCGGTGCAAGAGCCTTTGCAGATCATTGCGGACAATCAAGTACCGATTGATTATGAATTAACGACAAGGGTCAAGGCAGTACGTATTGAAGATGTCGCAGTCAAGCGACTCCGCAACAAGGAAGTCCGAATGGTTAAAGTCCTTTGAGATAATTGCGGATGTGAGGAGTTTTCATGGGAGCGAGTGCAAGCTATGTTGGAGGAATATCCCGAGTTATTCCACTCAGGTAACTTGAAATTTTTGTGTAACTTTACTTAATTTCGGAACAAAATTCCTTAAGTGGGGGAGATTTGTAACGCCCCGAAAATTGTATTTGAGTTGGTCGCGTAAAAAGGGATTTTTGGTGTCGGTATAGGGGTACACGGCCTAGGACACGGGCGTGTCCAAGGTCGTGTCTGGCTGGTGTTTTGGCCGTTTTCATCCCGAGAAGGACACGACTAGAAACACGGCTGCATGACATGGGCGTGTCATTTGACACGGGTGAGTGCCTAACCATATCTGTACCTGTGTTCCCGAAAGCCGATTGAGTTCGACGAAAAGTGTTCGGGAGGAACACGCCAGGCGACACGGGCGTGTCGGGAGGGCGTGTCCCCCTGCGTTCGACGATCGCCGAACGACGCTCGACGATTATCGAGTGACCCTCTGCGTTCGACGATCGACGATTGTCGAGTGACACGGGCGTGTTCATACCAGTGTCCCTACCCGTGTTCAGTTGGGTCGTGTCTGTTGCCGTGGCAGTTATATGTGACACGCCCCCTGGTCACGGGCGTGTCGAGGACCCGACACGAGCGTGTCAAGTGAGACACGGGCGTGTCTTTGCCCGTGTGTTTTTTCTTCGTTCGACGATCGTGCCTCGATCAAGGCACATAGCCTGGAACACGACTGTGTGCGAGGCCGTGTTCGGCCCAGGTCAGGGGATTTTTGTGCAGATCTGAGCCGTTCATTTTCTTTAATTGAGATCCAGTGGCCCAGGTGGTTTCCTGCTCTGTTAAGGCCGGGAATGGGGGAGTTAACTCTTCATTTTCTCCAATTTATTCTCTTTCCAAGGAGTTTGAGAGAGGAGGAAGAAGGAGGAGGGTTCCGGCCGCCGGCAGAGCATCGGAGCACCGTTTGGAGAACTGAGAGCGGATCCGTGGAAGAAATTCCATTGCGAAGACTTCTATCCGTATAGTTTTTCCATGCCGCAAAAGCGGACTACAAGGGTAACGATTCTTTACTTGAGCATGTGGAGCTCTCTTCTTTTTTTCATAGGGAAACCCGCTCTCGCAAGTGTGCGATGAGTGCATGGTGTTCCTTGGGGTTGATGTGAATAGTCCCCCCTTGTGTTGCATATAGAGTGCGAAATCGAAGTACAGGCATAGGTATTGTGTGTGAATCCTACCTGGACGTGTATTGTCTGGATCGGTGATGTTGCATTTGATATGTTTTGCCGGAGAAGACTCCGTGCCTTGGTTTTTTTCGGGTTTCTACGCGGTAGATTGCAACAGGGATCCTTGGGGATTAACTCCAAGGCTCACCTGAAAAACTGAGCGAAAACGTGTTCTGCTAACTTGGCGGTCAAGGAACCGGCCTTGAACATAACTGGGTTATGTGATTGTTTGGAAAAAGTTTTAGGATCCGAGAGAAGCCTGGCTCGTGCGTACGTCTTAAAGTGACTACGTGGTGTGAGCAACGGGCAAGTGGAATTGGACCTAGGATATGTGGTTCGGTGCGAGAGACCCGAAAATGGGACTGGCCGTTGGTATAGTCGGGAGTCTTAGATGGTGGTCAGAAAGGCTAAATGCTCACGTGGTTGCCATCTTTGGGATGGTGGTGAAGACGCTGAAGTGTCAGGATTCACCGTTAATGTGCCCTGAGTGCACGGGGTGTTTGGTCGTGCGAGCCTACACATGTAGCGTAGTATAATTGCATTTTATTGTTTTAATGGGCTAATGATATGCAGGGAAGGAGCACCGCCGTCCCGAGTAAGGGGCGGGGTCGTTATAATTTGGTCGGCTTTGGCTGACCGTTGCTTTGTTTGCCACCGTGCGGTGGAATGTTGCTTGCAGGTGCTGCGGAGCCGAGTGCTAGATAGCGGGCTGGAGCCCATGTTGTTGTGCTGGCCCTCGAAGGCCGTAAAGAATAGTTGTTTTTATTTTGTCATGTGTGGCCGGCCTGCAAGCCGATGTATGTAAGTCACTATTTTGTTAAGTGAACATCTGTAAGGCCATAAGGCCGTGTACCCTTTAAGTGTATTTGGTTTTCATTCCAGTGGTGTGGTTGAGGACATTCATGATTATTGGATTTAAGTTTTGGGTTCTTTCAACTTTTAAAAGCTTCCGCTAGAATACTCTGTGTAGGACGAGTAGTCTTAATTGGATAGTTTGAATATTCTTATGTAACCCTTCCGACTGTCTGTGGTATATGACGTCAGGTTCCAGCTGGACCTTCTGTTATATGTCATGTGACGGATGAGGTGTTACAGCGTCGTACAATAAATGTCTCCAAAACTTCAACGCATAAATTACCGCAGCAAACTCTAAATCATGCGTAGGATAGTTTCTTTCATGAACTTTAATTGCCTTGATCCATATGCAATCACCTTTCCTTCTTGCATCAGAACACAACCAAGTCCAATGTGTGATGCATCCACATATACAGCATACTCAAGTCCTTCAGTAGGAAGAGTTAAAACTGGAGCAGTACACAATCTCTTTTTCAGCTCTTAAAAGGCTTCTTCACATTTATCGCTCCAAATAAACGTGGTGTTCTTCTGTGTTAGTCTAGTTAAAGGGGCAGACAACATGGAGAACCCTTCCACGAACCTTCTATAGTAACCGACCAGACCTAAAAAGCTCCTAATCTCCTTAGGAGTAGAATGTCTCTTTCATTCCATCACAGCAGAAATCTTTATTGGGTCTACGGAAATACCGTCCTTACTCACAACATGCCCCAAAAAGGACACATGGGGTAACCAAAATTCACACTTACTCAACTTAGCATAGAGCTTGTGCTCCCTCAGGGTTTCCAAAACCAACCTCAAGTTTTGAGTATGCTCCTCAGCACTACGGGAATACACTAGGACGTCGTCTATGAACACAATAACAAAATGGTCCAAGAAATCCTTGAACACTCTATTCATTAAATCCATGAATGCAGAGGGTGCATTAGTTAGTCCAAAGGACATCACCAAGAACTCAAAATGCCCGTGTCGGGTACGAAAAGTCGTCTGGTGTACATCAGCCTCACGGACTCTCAACTGGTGGTAGCCTGAACGAAGATCAATCTTCGAAAACACAGCGCATCCCCACAACTGATCAAATAGGTCATCAATCCGAGGCAACAGATATCAGTTCTTAATGATTACCTTATTTAATTCTCGATAATCTATGCAGAGCCTCATAGAACCATCTTTCTTCTTAACGAATAAAACAGGAGCACCCCACGGAGAAGAACTTGGACTAACAAAACCACACTACAGCAACTCATCCAGCTGAGTGCATAATTCTTCTAACTCACACGGAGCCATACGGTAAGGTGCCTTAGCAATTGGACGAGTACCTGGATCGAGGTTTATCACAAACTCCACCTCTCTTTCAGGAGGAAGTCCTGGAAGACTATCCGGAAAGACATCTGGAAACTCTCACACCAGCGAGACATCCTCAAGACGTGGTGTAACAAAAGCTGTTTCCAAAGCTGATAGAGAAATAAGATACGCCTCGCAACCAGACTCTAAAGCTCGGCAAGCACGTACTGCAGAAATAAGGAGGGAACCCTTACCTGGAGAACCATAGACGCTCATAGGTTGACCATTGTCCATCCTGAAATCCAACCGCTTAGCCTTGCATCGGATGACTGCATCATACTTGGACAACCAGTCCATGCCCAAAATCACGTCAAAGTCTGCCAGATGCAATACCATCAGATCCGCAAAAGCTATGAAATTGCCTAGACAAATAGGGCATCTCTGAATTCCCCGATTTGATATCACCAGATCTCTAGAAGGAAGTTTGACGTTGAAGGAGTCCTTTAACTGAACCGCCTCCAAATGGTGTCTATCTACAAAACTCCGCGCCACGAAAGAATGGGTGGCACCCGAATAAAAAAGGACGTGCACTCACCTATTCCGTACCTTAAACTCCCCTAAAACGTAACACACATAACTAAACGAACAAAACTAAAGCAAACAATGTAGGGTAAAAGTAAAACTAGAATCTGACCTGATATCACCTGGGTAGAGGTCTAAGCTTCATCTCTAGTCACCACATTTAGCTTTCCTTTTCCCTTATCCTGGGCTGGAGGCGGCAGAGCTCGAAATGGGGTAGGCTGCAGTGGGTACTGAGCCTGAGGGCACGAAGGCTTCATGTGTCCCTTTTGCCCGCACTAGAAGCAAGTCTTTTCTTTCATCCAGCAACGATTCACATCATGCCCCTTATTTGAATAGAATGAGCACACAAGCTCTCCCTTGGGTGCGCCTTGGATAGCGAGCACCTGTTGCTGCTTCAGGGCGACGGTCCTCTTGAAACACCTTTCGTAAGAGTGTCCAGGTCGACTACAGAAGCTACAAATTCCCCCACCTTTCTTTTTCGAAGGAGGGCCGGATGCCCTATAACTTCCATCCTCAATACCTTTCCTCTTATCTTTTCTCGCCGCAGCACCTCGATTCTTGGCATTTTCGATCGCCTCAACCTTCAGTGCGGCCTCCACTTCCTCAGAATAGACTTCTGCTCGATAAGCGCATGCCAACTGCTGGGCATCGCTTCTTAATCCACCAAGAAAACACTTCACTCTTCCCTCCTCCGAGGCTACCAAATCGGGAGAAAATCTACTCAACTTGCTAAACTCAATCTCGTACTCGCTCACCGTGAGCTGTCTCTACTTCAGATGCAGGAAGTTATTCATGAGACGGTCCTGCTCGACCGAGTGCAGAAACCTTTTCAGCAGCATCTTCTTAAAAGAGTCCCAGGAACAGCCTTCCTTCAGACTCTCCTTTTCACGAATCCACCAACTCTTTGCTAGGCCTTTTAACTAATAGGCTGCAATCATAACCTTCTGGGCTTCTAGAATCCCGAAATACGAAAACATCTCTTCGATTGAGATGATCCAATCATCCAAAATCATAAAGTCGGCACTCCCATCGTAGGTGGGAGGTCCCAATCGTTGGAAGTGCGATATGAAATTCATTTCTGGCGGTATCGCCATTGGGGGCACCAGAGGACCAGGGGTATCGGGCACGGCTTGACCCAAGGCAGGCTCTTGCACTAAAGGTTGCTGCGCGGGAGCGGCAGACAATAGAGACTCAATTTGCGATTGCATCGCAACCAATTGTCTCGACAGAGTCTCGTTGCTCTAACACAGACTCTCAATAATCACATCGCTTTGCGCACCTGATGACTCACTCTCCGACTGGGGAGTCGACTTCGTCGCAGGATGCTTTGGCGGTATTTCTAAAAAGTAAACGAACAATTCATCAAAATCCTAGCTTACGACAAAACAATATGACTAGTTCACACCATTCTTAAAGACACTTGCTTATGCTGCAACTTGCTCTGGGATTTTATAATGATGTTATGTCCTACTTATGATGATATCCTCTCATCCTATTGACTCTTGTGCCTATGACATAAATGCATGAGTTCTTTATTCTTATTTAAAATCATGTGTGTACATGTGTCATCATGTAAACCTTAATTTAGCATGCGTGCTTATGCGATGATATGCAATGTATGCAGTGTTATGCATTCTAAAAAAAGGTCTTAAAGCATGCATGAGCGACGTACACATGAAATGTTATGCATCTCATACTACATAACATCGCATGCAATGAGAAAAGAAAACGTGCTAATGGGCACTCATGTGATGGTGGTTATGCATCCCATACTACATAACCGTCGCATGTTGCCTCCTATGGTGGATCCATGTACAAACACATATTATTCATCCTATACTACATAATATGTCTTGTATACTTCTTATCATGCTATGAGTGTAGTACTATGCTTTGGCTAAGATGTACTGATGACACATCAGTGTGTGTATGAAATGTCAATAAACAACTAACACTAACAAGGGAAGGTTGCCCGACTAATTGTCAAGGAACCTCCCTCTGATACCAACTGTCACAACCCGCATTTTCCCAATAATTTAATTATATCAGAGTACGGGAAAATACGTGCTGTGATGCCACGCCGTGCAGGGGATAACTGCAGACGCTCAGGCAAGACTCCAAACTCTACAGTTTAAAATAAAACATAAGTTATTATGACTGAAATACAGTTTAAACTAAGAAGGTAGCCGTATCCCTCGGCTCAGTGGATCATCTAGTCCACGATTCAAAAATATAATTTATACGCTTGCGGAAGATACTTATTTTAAATTGACTCTAACATCCTACATGAGTATAAATATCCCTGAGGAACAACTCATGTTAAGCAGACTCTAGATTTATAATAAGTATGAGAAAAAGTCTTTACGCTGACCAGAAAATTAGTGACTTAGTTTTAAAAGAGGTTGCATGGGTGATTTACTAATAATAGGTTTTTATAAGCTTAAAAATATCTAACATGTAGTCTTAGCAATAAATCATCCCAGAGAGCAAGTAATCCAAATCAAAGAAGAAGAAAACCACATCAGCTAGCAAGTGGCAAAATCAACAACTCTGTGGGCGTCAACAATCTGACACGAACCTACAGTAAAACAGTATGTCTGAACTAGGAAAAAGAAAAAAACTGAATGACAACTACCTCGCTACGGTGAGGTGCAAAACCACCACTGAAACTGCCGTTAAGAGAGTCCAAAACCAGCTCCACTACCTGCTACGGCTCTGAACCTAAGACATTACAAAAAAAACAGAACGCCTCAGCAAATATGTATAAATGATGGCAGAAAAATTAAGCAAAGGTAAACAAAGGTCAAAAGGGGTACCAACCCAAGACCTAATATACTGACATAAAGTACAAAGTAAGCATCAAATAGGAAAGGAACACTTACGTGAATCATCATGTATATTGCAAACACACCATATGCACAAGGCAATAAGGTGACGAACATGAGTAAATCATAAGGAAGAAAATCCATAACCTTTATTAACCACTTGTGGTCACTCTACCTAAAAACACGGGCGAGATGGTCACTTAGCTAGACACACCCCTCACGAAAATTAAATCTGTTTAACTGCGGGAGAGATTCATACACTCCACCATACATCGCAGATGCCCAAAACACAGGTAGAGTTCCAAAAGGTACTAATAAAGGAAACAATCTTGCGGAGGTGGTCACGCCCACTAACTCCCGAAACCAAGGAAAAACCAAAGAAATCACAACACCGACATCTCGAGACTTGGCACATCGGATTCTACATGACATTTCTAGATTAAAGACACGGTTGATCAACCTTTAGAAACGATTTACAATCCTATATAGACACTAACACGTCCAACAACGATAGACGAAACAATTTAATTCACCGATAAAACATTCTAAGGACGATTGTACGCACCTAGTCAAGATAGAAATTACCATGACTAGATTTTATAATTTTTTTGAGTGATATTCAAGGACTAAACATAACCATAGTTTGGAAAGACAACACAAAAAGACCAGAAAATTAAGGAACAAAGGCATAACGGTTAGCATCAAACCGGACAAGAAACAACGAAGGAAAACCACCACTTGCCTTGCTTGTACCGAAAAAAGTTCTTTGAATCGCTCTGCGTCGTAGATCGGGGCAAAAAATACGGGAAAAGTTGAGATCTAGACAAAAATGGCGGAAAAGGGGTTAGGGCCGAAAAACCCTAACAAAAAAAACTCAAGGAATGTGGAAGAAATTACCACGATAGCGTAGCTCTAGGCGAGAGCTTTCCGGATCTATGTTCGGCTAAAGATTTCGAGCATCGGAGAACCGTCGGCGGCCACCAGAAGATTCACGAAAAAGAAACTCTCTCTCTCGCTCGTTGCTCTGGTTCGGGAGAAAAATAACGGAGAAGATGAAGTTGGGTTCTAAAACCTAAATACAATATATATATATATATAATATATATATATATATATATATATATATATATATATATATATATATATATATATATATATATATATATATATATATATATATATATATATATATATATATATACAAGCAGTCGTGCACGGGGGACCCCGTGCGGGCAGCATTTGTCGTGGGTGCGACATTTGTCCAGAGAACAATATTTGTTGTGGGTGCAACATTTGTCATGGGTGCGACATTTGTCATGAGGGAGACATTGGTCGTGGGGGAGACATTGGTCGTGGGGGCGACATTGGTCGTGGGGGCGACATTCGTCGTGGGGGTGACATTCGTCGTGGGGGCGACATTCGTCGTGGGGGCGACATTCGTCGTTGGGGCAACATTCTTCGTGGGGGATACATTTGTCGCAGAGGGCGACATTGGTCATGGTGTGCGACATCGGTTGGGGGCGGCGACATCGGTTGTCGGTGGCAACATCTGTCGTGGGGGGGGGGGGGGGGCGACATTGGTGGAGGGCACCGACAACGATAGTCAGGGGGACGTCGGTCATGGGGGCATATAGGTCGTGGGGGAGACATTGGTTATGGGGGGCATTGGTCGTTTACGACGACATTGGTCGGGGCTGGCGATATTGGTCGGGGGAGTCGACATTGGTCGGGTGCGGCGACATTGGTCGGGTGCGACGACATTGGTCGGGGGCGGCGACATTGGTCGCAGGCGCTGACATTGGTCGTGGGCACTCACATTGGACGTGGGCGTCGACATTGGACGTAGGGGACTACATTTGACGTGGGGGAGGACACAGGTTGTCGGGGAAGACATCGGTCATGGGCGGCGACATCAGTCAGGGGTGGCGACAAAACATCAAGTAAGAGTGAAGGAAACCTCCACAAAGCCGACCTCCAACATCTCACCCAAAGATTGAAGAATGCATCACTCAAGGTTTAATTTTTATTCCTCTTTAGGGTTCTTTTAAGACATATTAAGGTCAACATCATAACTTCTGTGTACAATGTGAAGGAATCTTAATTCCTAGCCCAGGTTAATAAAATGGAAAGCTCTGACTCATAAAAATTTACAAATTCTAGAGCTGATATCTGATTTAACTTCTAATAAATCAGATATACGCCATTAGTAATCACACTTTACTATGACCAATAAATAGGAAATTTTAGAGAGGATCTTGATAACATGAACCTTGATTTATGCACTGTTGTCTTAGTTAAATCAGATATGGAAAAACATCTTAAAGCAAGGGGCTACTACTAAAAAATGGAGTCGTGTTTCTTCCCAAAAAAAATCAACATAAATTCTTTTAAAAAAGATTATTTTAATCTAGCAAAAAATATTAGAAGTAAGAAATACCTAAAACTAAATCCCCAAAGTTGTTTTTCAGAGCCACAAATTGTAATGTGATGTCCTAAAATTATTTTTTGTCATTTCCACTGTGTTCGACATCAATAAACTCATGAACCAACAAATATTAAATTTCAATTACTGGCATATGATTGTATCTAATAAAAATTTTATTTCAACAAAAATAGGGTGACTGTAAAAAATGGTAATTTGCATGAAACTTACCAACCATTGCATAACTATCAGAGATTTTCAGAGAATAGCAGAATTTTAGGTTAGTACCTTTCTTCCTTGCCTTAAGTAGAGAGAGGCAAGACTCCATCGCAATGTCACTACACCAATAGCGACCGGTAAAAAAATGATTGTATTTAACATCAATAAACTCATGAACAAACAAATATCAACTTCTAATTACTGCCATATTAAAATGATTGTATTTAATAAAAAAATTATTTCGACAAAAACAGGGTGACTTGAAGTATCAAGTTTGGGGTTTTAAACTTAGGGCTTAACAACAAAGAAATCATACCTAATTTTAAACTAAAGAGAAAACCTTGTAGTAATTATTCGGCATGACTTAAAATGAACTCAAGTATTAAGCGGGGGCGACTTTCACATTACGTCGTCTTGAACATGGACTATGTGGATTATATGCTCGATATTTTTACGCATGCATGTTTTGAAATGTAAACTTATAGAGGAAAATAATAAACTATCTGAAATTTAAGAATGTAGTTGTGAACCAGAAGTTATAATAAATGTTTTAAAACGAACAATTATAAACAACATTCACATGAGACAACACATATTCAATACATTTTAAAACAATCACATGAAGAAGTACTTTTCTCATATGCAACATCAGACAACTAAATAAACTTGAAACAAAAAATTCTAAGTTGTTAGATCTCTACTTCATTTTTTCAATACAACACAATTTCGAGATGAAATAATTTTTGTTAGATCTCAATACAAAACTCAGTTTCCTCCCGCAAAATCAGAGATCTAAAAATTGAAATTGAAAAATCAAAGATAAGAGAAAAGCTAGGGTACAACTCTTGACAGTGAGATTTGTGTGATTCTAGAATGAAGTTCTTAAGAAAAAGCTATAATAAATGTTTTAAAACAAACAATTATAAACAACATTCACATGAGACAACACAGATTCAATACATTCTAAAACAATCACATGAAGAAGTACTTTTCTCATATGCAACATCAGACAACTAAATAAACTTGAAACAAAAAATTATGAGTTGTTAGATCTCTACTTCATTTTTTCAATACAGCACAATTTCGAGATGAAATAATTTTTGTTAGATCTCAATACAAAACTCAGTTTCCTCCCGCAAAATCAGAGATCTTAAGATATCAGAGATCTAAAAATTGAAATTGAAAAATCAAAGATAAGAGAAAAGCTAGGGTACAACTCTTGACAGTGAGATTTGTGTGATTCTAGAATGAAGTTCTTAAGAAAAAACTATAATAAATGTTTTAAAACGAACAATTATAAACAACATTCACATGAGACAACACAGATTCAATACATTCTAAAACAATCACATGAAGAAGTACTTTTCTCATATGCAACATCAGACAACTAAATAAACTTGAAACAAAAAATTATGAGTTGTTAGATCTCTACTTCATTTTTTCAATACAGCACAATTTCGAGATGAAATAATTTTTGTTAGATCTCAATACAAAACTCAGTTTCCTCCCGCAAAATCAGAGATCTTAAGATATCAGAGATCTAAAAATTGAAATTGAAAAATCAAAGATAAGAGAAAAGCTAGGGTACAACTCTTGACAGTGAGATTTGTGTGATTCCAGAATGAAGTTCTTAAGAAAAAGCTATAATAAATGTTTTAAATCCAATATCATGAACTCACGGGGATTGGGGAATTGGTCGTCTTGAACATTGACTGTGTGGATTAGTTCCTTATCGGAGATGCGTGCAGAACCTACGACCGACAATACCCTAAACAGATTAAGGGTCAGATCTGAAGTTGGGGGATGGGAGGGGAGTTGGTTGGAGAGGAAGAAAAAAGAAGCATAGAAGACTTACTGGAGTTGCCGATCGCGCCTTAACTGGATGTGCTTGCAGAATTTGCGAGGGGAGGTGCTTGCAGAATCTGTGGAAAACAGAGTAGGTCTCAAAATCTGGAGTTTGGGGGTGAGCTAGATGGTGAAGAAGGGAAAAAGAAGCATAGAAACCTTACCGGAGTTGCCGATTGTACCTTAACTGAGCTTGCGGTTTGGGGAGAACAATTGCAAACGGAGGAAGTTTCAGATTTGAAGGCGAGCCGACGCCAGAAGAGAGAAAATGGTGCGGCGTGTAGTGTGATGCCCTCGGCTTTCTGCGGGAGGAAGTATGAAGGAACACATGAGCAACATTCCAAACTCTGTAGATAGAGCGAGCGCTTGAGAGAAACAAAAGAGGAAGATATGAGAAATTACTTGAAAGCAAGAGACGAAGCTTGAAGCAAACCGAATCGTGTTCTGCCATCAGCGCCGCGGGAAGGAGATTGGGGGAGGAGCGAATAGGGTTGCGGGTTAGATGTGAATGGGGTTGCGATCGGCCCCATCGTCGCCGACTCTTCCGTCGCGTGGAAGAAGCGCGAGAGGTGGTGTCGTAAAGTCACGGGAAGAGGGATTGCGATGCCCTATCTGCGCAGAAGAAGGAACGAAGAAATGGCGTATCGGGAATTTGAGGGACGTGAATAGTGCCGGCCTGTTTTAATTAAGCCTTAATTCGGACAAATGACCAAAAAACCCTTGAATTAACTCACAAAAGCTGATTTTATACGGGCATTTTGGGATTTAAATGTTACACCATGGGATGCTTAGCTCTTTCCTTATAGCATAAAGATATAAGTTTATAAAAAGTTTTGTCAAAAACGGGTTATTTCGAGCAGGTTCGCAGGAACCCAAAATAGAGATATAGGATGACTTCAAATCAAAAAGTCTCAACATGAAAGTTGTAGATCTCGTCGAGACAAATAAATTTCATGTTGACCATTTTTTTGTATGACACTGTTTTGACCCTCAAAACGATGCCCGAACTCAGACTGTACAGACTACTCGAGTAGAAATCAGTTTACTCGAGATGGAGGGGTTTACTCGAGTTGGAGGGGCTTACTCGAGTTGGAGGCTTGGGGAACTCGAGATAGTCATAGGTACTCGAGATAAAAGGCATAGAACTCGAGTAGATCAGGTCTACTCGAGATAGAAGGCATAGAACTCGAGTGGATAAGTCGAACGGGATATCTATGAGCAGTTTCGGGAAAATCAATAATAGAGGTCTAAGATGGCTCTGGATCGAAAAGTGTCCAACATGAAAGTTGTAGATATCGTCGAGATGAACATTTTTTCATACGACATCATTTTTACCCTTAAAATGGCGCCCTAACATAAACAATAGGGAACTACCCGAGATGAATAAAACTACTCGAGAATGAGGGCAAAGTACTCGAGAGAAACTTAAACTACTCGAGTAAAATCAGTAGGACTCGAGAGAATTCAATATTACTCGAGTAAAACAACAATTATACTCGAGATACAATAATAGTACTCGAGTAGATCAAAGGTACTCGAGAGGAGAAAGCAGCTACTCGAGAGGAAAATACAGGAACTCGAGTCGAATTAGGCGGTACTCAAGAGAAGAAAACGTTACTCGAGTAGATCCAGAATTCACTCGAGAAGAAGCAGAACGGCGAGCCGGATAAAATGAAACACGAGTTCAAAACGGAGGCCCGAACACGAGCCGAATAAAATGAAATTTTCACCGTAGACAACACTGACGCTACGAACGCAACGGCGAAGTCAAAATCAAAATCCGATGAGCCATTCCCGAGATATAAATTTTCCAAGTATGCGATGAACATAAATTAATCAAAATTTCAATCGTGCGCCGACACTCCAAAAATACTCGGATTGCGATGAAACTTGGCGTGCAAGTCCAAAATTACTCAACTTAAATCTCAAATACAAAAAATTGCCGATTACAGCAGAAATTCAAGAAATTGGTCGACTCGACCAGACAGACGCGAAAATGCTTTAACGGCGTTGCGCCGCCAACTCGACGTTAAAAGTAACGCCAAGACGTCATAAATATGACGATACCAATCCAATAAAATCAGCGAAAAAACAGGGGCGTTACATCGTCCCTATCAGGAGGCGAAATATGGAAGCTAAAAGCTCAGCCCCGAATGCTTGTACATGCCCGGCGTGCCTACAATGACCTTCTGCCCGCGCAAGACTGGCTACAATTCCACAAGTTGAGAACGGATGCATGTTGCCCATGGGGCTGTGAGCATGCCGAAACTATCTCCCACGCCTTGGGATTGCAAATTTTTCTTAAAAATTTGGATGGAATGCTCCAAATTGACCCCAATCCCAAATATTCCCACCGGCACTTGTTTGGAACGCATATTTGCTGAAGCCGCAATCAGTAAGAAATCTGGGCTTGCCATTTTCCTAACTTCTATTATTTATTACACATGAAAAGCAAGAAACTGCTTCATCCACGACGAGCCATTTTTGCAACCTTCGGCCATTGTCATAAATGTTTTACTTGACGCCAATATCGGGAGCTAGAATGTCCACTGTAACCAACAACACTCTTGGACCTCCCCACCCGTTGGATGGTTGAAGGTGAACTTTGACGGCTCAGTTTTTACAAACTTCAAGGCCGGCATGGAATGTGTTGTGCACGACCATCTCGGGGTCCTCTATACTGCCAAAGACGTCACGACCTTTAGCCGATCGGTTAATATGACAGAGTTCAAAACTGCCTGCATGGGTTTGGAGCTTGCATGATGTTTCTTTAATAGATTCATTGGAATCATCCTGGAGGGAGATTCATTGGAGGCTTGCATAAGACTGAACCATATCCTTACAGGAGTATCTACGGGACACGCCAAAACATATTTGTCTAAATTACTATTGGAGGCTCCTAGGGTGATCATTTCCCTTGTCAATCAGAAAGCAAGTGAAGTCGCTGATTATGATTTTAATTGGGAAAGAGGTATGCCTCAATCCCAAGAGTTTTTAATTATTTTCCATCGTGACTATGCTTTGTAGTTCGTACTTTTATTTTATATAATAGGCACATGCCCCTCTTTAAGGAAAACCATATTTTTGGCAACATTTTCCTCCAAAAATAAACCTTCCAAGAAAATATTGTTTGAAATTAGTGATATCGCCCAATAGTAGTTATATTAGGTATGTCATGGATCTCCTTCCTCTTTTGTTTCTCAATTGGTAGAGGATTGGCGGTGTTTTCAAAACAATAGCGCCCAGTGTTAGCAATAACCCCCGACACTAACACTTTCCTTTTCAGCACAAATCTTCCATTTTTGCAGTCTCATTTCTTGAGGATCTTGTCTTTTCTGCTATAGGCACTAGAGCGAGCGGTAGAGGTAACGTCTAACTGTAGCACCTTATTTGTCATGCTTCTGCTCCTATTACTGGATCATTAGTACTAGTACTAGAGGTATCGATATTGTCCGACGGTAGCAACAAAAAGACCACCATGAATCTTCGTCATTTTGGTTTGTCTTCCAAGGAGTACTAAACATATAGTTCCTGCACACTATAACACACAACAAACATGATCATATACAATCTGGGATTTGTTATTCTCAAATCAAGAGATGCAGAATGCATGTTCCAACACCTTCCCGTCAGCCTCTGGACCTCCTTGTTGTTTATTGAGGATATCATATCAATTGCCTTAACCTTGTTAGAATTTGGTTCTACCCCCTCAGGGATGAGAAAATGTCCCAAGAACCTCCCTCTTCTTGCCCTAAACACGTACTTCACTGGGTTGAGCCTCATCCTAAATTTCTGAAGCATCGCAAAGGTCTCCACCAAATCTTTGATGTACTCTCGTACACTCTTACTTTGATCAAGAGGTAAACTATGAACACTCCACGTTCCTACTTTTTTGTTCCTCGAAGACCTGATCCATCATTCACTAGTAGGTTGCTCCCGTATTTTTCAACTTGAAGGGCATTATTTAATAGGTATAATAACCATCACTTATGAGGAAGAAGACGTCGTGACAATCGGGGGGGGGGGGTATCTGGATCTAGTGGTATCCTAAAAAGGCATTAAGATAACTCCTCACAAAAAAAACCAGCGGTTGAGTCAACCAGCGCCTCAATTCGAGGCAAGAGATAATAATTCTTTGGACATGCATTATTTAAAGAAGAAAAATCAACACACATCCTCTAGCCCCCTTGTAGCCTTTTTCACCATCAAGATATTATAGCCCCAACCAGGATACTGGATCTCCGATGCAATTCCTGCCTCCAGCACCTTCTTCACTTTCTTCCTAAAGGGCCCGGTCAATGAAATAGTCACTGCACTCTTCTTTTGTCGAATGGGCTTGACCTCTGGGTCGAGGTTGAGGCATTGACAGACCACATTTGCATCAACCCCTTACATATTTGCTGTACTCCATATGAATATGTGCACTTCTCTTACAAGCACGTTAGCATCTCTACCTTCTCTTTGGTCTTCAATGCCCCTCTGGTCTTAAGCATTCCAGGCATCCCGCCTCCGGTCGCCACATCTAACATTTCTACCTCCTCGGCTACCTCCAGCGTGGTCAGTCCTTCCATAACCTGGACCACCTCTTCTACCTCCTCTATCGACCTGATGGTGTTCTCTGCATCCATATAGTTCTACCGGGTGACTCTTGGATCGCTCTTGGTCCTCACCTTGACGTCCCTTTGATAGTTTTCTAAGTTTTTTATATTTTTTCCTAACCAAACAAAAATATTTTAAGTTTCTTGGCATTCGTTCTTTGCTGATTAATTGACTTAGTTTTTTGCCATGTAGAAGTCATTGTTTTACATATTTATTTCTATGAACAAAAAATGCGATGTTTTAATTTATTTTTTGCAATGCTTTAAGATTGACAATGCGTATACTAGGAATTTTCTTAATCATGATTGTTTATTCATGAATTAGAAGCTATGAAAAATTTAGAAGGAAAGCAAGCAGGAAGACTCTTAGAAGAAAACTCATAAACTCTTAACGTCTCATATAAAATAAAGGTTCATTTATATAGGCATACATCTCATTATACTTCATAATCACAAACATACAATCATTGAACTATTTATTATTGGCAGTGGCCAAATTACAATAATAGCAGACAAGTGATGATAATGTACGATTATTGTTTCAAAAAATGAATCGTGCAAATAATGAAGCTGGTGGTTACTGTTGATCAATAAGACCCTTTGTTTTATTGTCTTATCTTTAACATAAAAGTTTCTTTGTCGTAGAGAACCAATAATGGAGCTCGTGGTTATTGCTGATTAATATGACCATATTCTATATTATTGTACTTCTACTAGAAGGTTGGTAGTTGCTTTGACAAAAAAAATTTTTATTCTCCCATACTATTGTTGGGTGCTGCATTGTTATTTTGTTGTTGCTGCTTGAGAGATTCATTATTGTCGCCATTCGCCAGATTCAAACATTTAATATTATGCCAAAATATTTACTTCAGTACTTTTTTGCTATAACGTAACCTTTAAGTAGTAACTAGGTGGTATCAAATGATT
Organism: Platanthera guangdongensis; assembly: GCA_039583875.1. Classification (NCBI taxonomy): domain Eukaryota; kingdom Viridiplantae; phylum Streptophyta; class Magnoliopsida; order Asparagales; family Orchidaceae; genus Platanthera; species Platanthera guangdongensis. The sequence continues at coordinate 78,922,307 of CM077151.1, forward strand.
ATATGTTATATTGTTTTTCCAATACCGACTTCATATAATGCTATAGAGTCTTTAGATGTGATGGAACTAAATATTATGGTATCATTTAAGGCTATACAACATGTACATTGAATTCCAAGGAGCTTTGATTCATTGATCATTAAAACAGTTTTAATTTAAAGATAGTGTAATTGCTTTTGCTAATTTTTATCTTTAAGGCTTACACAGTAGTCCGAGTATATATTTACTCTAAATATTCTAAAATATTTGATTTGACTCCTTCTAAAAGGCTATTAAGAGGGTATCTTAGATAAACATTTAATTATTGAAATTAACAACAAATTTGTCACTTTTTTTTTAAAAAATAATAATTAATGATTCCAAATTTAATCTTAGAAAAATTCAAATTGTAATTTATTTATAAACTTCTGTTTAGGGTGTAAAATATATTTTAGACACACTAACTTTACAGTTGATTTATTTTCCAGACTATATCAGAAACCAACCTTATCAAAATGCTCAAACGTCTCAAAACAACAATAAAGCTGAAAACGGTACTAACGATTAGGAAATTGTTACCATCAAACGAGAGAAAACATCAGAAACATCTTCCACTGAAGAAAATAAAGACCTTATCTTTACCAAAACTCACACTAGAGACGTCAAAACAAATATTCCCGTCGGAATATATGATTTATCTGTCAGAGATATGATAATATGTAACTCTCTCACTAGAGAAGCATATCAATGAATTTTTGTAGGAATTAAACCTATAACTCTCATCACAACAAGTAAACAAATTGGACTTTTAATCACGGCTAAGCTTTATACATTACAAAAAATACAAAGGCCTAAAAGTCTGCCACAGACATTTGCCAAAGCAACAATCAAAGATTGGTTCACAGATTCAGACTCGTTGAGTATTCGTCAGGTAGTACATTGACTGCACATGTCATTCGGGCTCCTCCAACATCAACTCCTTTCTCGCTCGCTTAAATAGTGCAGTGTCCTTCGACGGAGTCTCGCGACGAGGAGAGGTCGTCCTGACCTCCGTGCCAGGAGCTATCACTGATCGCAAAATCTCCCCGAGACGCAGCGCAAAAACATTGAAGTCCTCTTGTGTCATATACTCGCTCGCACCCTGAGAGTTACCCACTACTCCTTGCACACCTCCATCCACCATCTCGTCTTCTAGCTAGACTTTCCTTCTCTAGCTGCGATCTATGCTCACCGCACCAAAATGTTGATGTTGGAAAATCCATACTCCAAATGTTCGGATCTAAGTGATGCCTGAGGATACTAGGTCCGCAATCCGGCTGACAAGTTTTGAAGGCTAGAGTGAAGAAAAGAGAAGAACTACTACAGGATCAAAGTCGATGAATCATGTTATTACCGTACCAAATCAACGATCAGTATTTAATAATGCACATATTTCTAAATAAGAGTAATCTAGCTAAATTTTTTTACTAGGGTGAGTTTGTTCACCGTATTGGTCATGGGCGACATGATTAAGGTCCTATTACGGGTTTTTGGCGGAATGCACCCCCGAAATACAGGGATTTGGCGGAATGCACCCCAAATCTTTAAATTTGGCGGAATGCACCCCCGAATTACAAAAGCTTGGCGAAATGCACCCTGCTGTTTGAACCATGAGGGTATTTTGGTCATTTGAAATGGAGGGATTTGATATTAGGGTTTTTTTCTTAAACCCGGTTGTTCTTCCCGATTTCCCGATTGCTCCCGTGCCGAGTCTCCCCCGCGCCTCCCCGTGCCGAATCTCCCCGGCGCCTCCCCGTGCCGAATCTCCCCCGCGCCTCCCTGCGCCGCATCACCGCACAGCTCCTCGCCGTCCACTCCTTGGCCGCATCACCGCACAGCTCCCGCGCGATCGGAGGAAAGGAGACGCTGCTGCGCCCAACTTTGCCGCCTCCCAGCGCCGCCTCCCCTTGCCGCCTCCAACCGCCGGCTCTCTGCATTCAACTGACGGTGTCGATTCCAAGTGCTTAGCACTTGAGGTAAACCCTAACCCTCTCAAACTTGCATTGTTTAAGCTTAGGGTTTAGTAGTCTTATGTTACTTTTTTATTTAGGGTTTAAGAATGTCTCGTTCTGGTGATTTTGAATGGGAGAGTATGTTAATTGAGGATCATTGCCCTCAAGAAGAAAATTCTTTAAGTAGTAGTAGTAGTGATTCGGAAGGAATGGAAGAGGCATCCGAAGCAAATGATTCGTCATTTTCGGATGACCTAGCGGAAAGTGAATTTGAGTTAGATGATGCATTGTATGATGAAAATATTGATGACGAAATAGAATTTGTGGATAGAAGAGAATCCAAAACGGTTGCGACAAAAAATGTTGGAGTTTCAATTAGAGAGCCTGATAGTCATTCAGCGTCTAAATCAGATAAAGAAAAATCTTCAAAAATTAAAGTTTTTCAAGGAGACGCTGATGATTCCGATTTTGAGTTTGATGTTGGGTTGTGTTTCAACTCCGCTTCAGATTTTCGGGAGGCTGTCAGACTGTATGCTACCAAACAGGGAAGACCTATCAAATTTACCAAAAATTGTAGCGATAAAATTCAAATTACATGTGATTGTGGATGAGTTTTATTTGCTTCTTTTATATCAAAAAGTGAAAAAACCTTTCAAGTCAAAACAATCAAAGGGGAGCATACCTGCTACAGGGCTGCAAATTCTCAACAATGCAAGGCAAAATTTCTTGCACAAAAATATGAGCACCACATCAGGAGCAACCCAGAATGGTCTGCTAGTTCAATGCAAGAGGTAATGCAGATGGAGAACAAAACATCGTTAAGTATTTGGAAAATATATATGGTTAAGCAACAGTCTTCCAAAGTAATTAATGGCACCGAAATGGAGCAATATGCCAAGCTTTGGGATTACTGTGAGGAGATTTACAGAACCAATCCGGACACTACAATAAAAATAAAATGTAGGCACGATGGAGCCTCTCAAACTTGCATTTTCAAGAGGCTTTACATCTGTTGGGGTGCATTGAAGAAGGGTTTCATGGCAGGATGCAGACCGATTATTGGTTTGGATGGCACTCATATAAAGACAACAACCGGTGGAGTACTATTATGTGCAGTAGGCATTGACGGTAATAATAATATGTTTCCTATTGCGTATGCTTATGTATTGAGAGAGAATACGAAAACTTGGGAATGGTTTGTTAGTCTCCTTATGGAAGACTTGTGCATTGAGAACAGTCATATGTGGACTATCATTTCTGATAAGCAAAAAGGTTTGATTAAAGCTATCGAAAATTTATTACCCAATGCTGAACACCGGTTTTGCGTAAGACATATGTACAACAATTTTAGGCAAAAGTTTAGAGGCTTGCAACTAAAAGATCTGTTATGGCGAGCTGCATCCGCGACAAGGTTAATTGATTTTAATGTTGAGATGGAAAAGTTGAAGACATGTGATAAGAAGGCTTATGACTGGGTTAGAGAAAGAAATGAAAGACATTGGGCACAGTCTCATTTCAGTGTTTGGCCAAAGTGTGATTTGTTGCTTAATAACTTCTGCGAAAGTTTTAACAAGGTTATCCTGAAGGCTCGAGAAAAGCCCATAATATCAATGTTAGAGACAATAAGAGTAATTCTCATGAAGAGACTCCACACTCAGAGGGACAATGTGTTGAAATGCAGTGGAGAGGTTTGTCCTTCAATACAAAGGATAGTGGAGAACAATAAGAAGAACTCACACAACTATATTTTAGTATGGAATGGCCATAACAAATTTGAAGTTCAAGGATGGAATGAAGATAGATGGACGGTGGATTTAGGTCTACGAAGTTGTAGTTGTAGAAAGTGGGATCTCACAGACATTCCATGTGTTCATGCAACATCGTGTATCTTTTATCGTAGAGAAAACGTTGAAGACTATGTGGGAATGTGGTACAAAAGAGATATGTTCATGAGAGCTTATGAACATTTATTAAATCCTATCAATTCACAAAAGGAATGGCCTTTAGCCAATTTGAATCCGATTGTGCCATGGTCCAATATACATAAAAAACCTGGAAGGCCATCAAAAAATGCTCGAAGAAAGGAGGCCGAGGAATTACAGAACGAGAAGTATGGAATCAAAAGGCATGGTTTAAAATATACATGTTCTAATTGCGGAGAAAGAGGGCATAACAAGAAAGGATGTACCAACACACAAGCATCAACGCAATCATCGGGACTTAAAAAATCAAAACTTCCGGTAAACATTACTTCTTCTTTTTTTAAGCTTGCAATTTAAATTATTTAAAAGCTTACAACTTATTTATCTTGCATTGTCTTGTAGGTGCGTAGGAAATCTTGATTCGAGAACCAAACGTCAAGGGAGAAGCACAAGAATGAAAGATCTTTATTTTAATTATATAATTTTGATGTAATTTTGATGCTATGTTTTGGACGATTAATGTAATTTTGATGCTATGTTTTGGAGGATTAATGTTACTTTGATGTTTACCATGATTGTGTCTTGTTCTGTGTAATGCACTCCTGTTATGATAGTAATGCATTATTCCACTCTTATTGCTCCACATGGTTTTATAGCATGGTCACAGGTTTTGAAATTTTTAGTGATTTCTGTAGCGCATTGAGAGTTGCAGATTTTGATTTTTTTTGTGGATTGAAGCAGTAGAATGGGTCCCAAGAAAGAGAACCATGCCTTCATTTTAAGGGCTACTAAGATCAAAAGAAAGAGAATGCCATCACTATAATTAAACCTTCAAAAGCATCCAGAATTTAATTTCCCAATTACCTGGAAGAGAACAAATGAATGGCTCTGACATTTAGAGCCATTTATAATGAATTATGTCCATATCGGTTTATCATAGTACTAACACACTATTCTGAGACCTTTGTTTCCATACTCCACCTTAGGTATGGGTATGATATTTATCAAATATAGTTTTTTTTGGATTGATTGATGTAAGCTATGTATTGCTATTTAGAATCATTGAAGATGATAATTAACTTTCTTTTTGTTGTTTCATTTTACATACATTAGATATGCCAACATTTACATGTTGGAACTTCAGGAATAGCATTGACATAAGTTTTCAATTTCATAACATGAATGAACAAACTGCCCCTTCGATCTCCCATCCAGAAGAGTACATGTTATGGAATGTAAACTCAGAGAGGAGGTCTATGTATTTTCAAAAGATAGAGGGGGATAACTTGTAATAATGCTAATTACCCGGATAGATTTTGATAATTAATAGTAAATTTTAATTAAAGATTTTGCTAAAAAAATACACAGCAAATGAGAAATGTTAGTCAATAACTATCCATCATTTCCTGAAATAAAACGATAATTTAATCCGGTGACAAGAATCTTATTAAGTTGCAGTCAACAAAATGAGAGCGATGCAATGAGCATCTACCCACAAGCATCATAATTATGATGAAACTTGAACGCAATTTAGTTTACAGGAAAATGCAAATGAATCTAATTTAAGATGCCATTTTTCCACCACTAAAATCAACAAAGAAGATTTTCGGACAAAATTGCCCTTGGTTTTTTTGCCTGGGGTGCATTCCGCCAAGCTTAATGTAATTCGGGGGTGCATTCCGCCAAATTTAAAAATTTGGGGTGCATTCCGCCAAATCCCTGTATTTCAGGGGTGCATTCCGCCAAAAATCCTCCTATTACTAGTAGACTTTATTCCGTAAAGTTTTAAAGGCTCTGCGGCCTGCGGGGCTGAGATCGTGGTAGGAAGGAGACTATAACCTAGGGTTTTCTGTTTTCACAGCGAGAGCGAGCGAGAAGAGAGAGATGTCGAAGAAAAACAACTTGACAAAAAGGAGGAACCAGCACAACTTCGACCTCCAAAGTAAACAAAATCGAAGTTTTACAGCTTCTCTTCCATTCTTCTTCTTTAGAAATCAAATTGTTGTAATCCACCTCTTTTTTTGCACTTTTTGGAAATATTAGGAGAGAAACAGGAGAAGCAGAAGAGGGCGGAGAAGCTGCAGGCAAACAAATCCAAGATGAAGGTAGATTTTTGTGTCGCTTCTAGTTCGGATTCCGAGTCGCTTATATTATTGCCGATCTTTCTTTATATTCACTATTTATTTTCATTTCTCTGATTCTACTGACTGTTGCAGGGAACTTTATCTTAAGAGCATGGCCTTTACAGTACTTTCTTGTATGTTATATTGTAGAATTTATAGGTCCTTATTACCTTTCAGTTTCCACTATACGTTTTACAAGAATGATATTTATGTATTGAGGTAGGAATCTGATTTTTATGTGAAAGACAAATTTGATTTTTTTCCCTTTAGCATATATATATACATATATATATATTATATGGAAATCTATGAAGCACCGACACTTCAAAATGCCCAGCGTGTCGGTGTCGGTGAGTCCGACACTCGTCCGACTCTCCGACTCTCTCCGACACTCGAGTCGGAAATCCGACACTCGAGTCGGAAATCCGACACTCGAGTCGGAAATCCGACACTCGAGTCGGAAATCCGACGCGTTGGCTCACGCGGGACTCACGTGTCTCGCTCAATCGGACACACGTGTCTCGCTCAATCGGACACGCGTGCCCCTAAGTTAACTACTCATGGTGAGGCGGGTGACAATTTATCTTGGAAGTGCCTTTACCCCTTTCTAGCATTTCAAGTAGTGAAAGTGGATCTACTAGTGACGTAAATATTTTCTCCAAAAAAGGAAGATTGAAAGTAGGAAAATAAGTTTGCATGTGAATCCATTATTTTTACTGATAATATATAATGGTAATGTGTTAATGTTCTATCATTTTTTTGATCATTTGTTAAGTTTTGCATTTGAATATTTGACGAGTAATATTTAAATATGACTTAATTTATTTAAATATTTGTTAATTGTTAATTTTTTTAGGATTTTCATAATTATAAAAAATAAATATTTAATATACATGTCCCAGCGTGTCAGAATATGGTATTTTTTGAGAATTGATGAGTCGCGTGTCGTGTCGTATCGCATGTCCCGTGTCGATGTCGGTGCAACATGGATGGAAATACTTCTTGGACCAAATGAAGCCACTAAACAGCCACACCTTCAATCACAGCCGTTTGATCAAGCATTTTCATCAAGGGATTGGACTGCAAATAGCCAAAATAACCCAATCTACTTCTTACACTCCTGCAGGAAGACCGACACCCCATGTCCAAAAAAAATGCTCTGCCACTTGCCTTCGCAGCCACTGCCGGAGCCGCCGCCGGCCTGACCAGAGCCCACCGCCAGGTTGACCGGACCCCGACGAACCCGTCGGGGGTTGTCCGGCGGCCAGCGGGCAGGGCCACCGCCAGAGCCGCCGCCGGCCTGACCGAAGCCCACCGCCGGGTTTGCAGGACCCCGACAAACTCGTCAGGGGTTGTTCGGTGTCAAGCCCCCCCACCCCGCGTGCGCGGGATTTTTTTTTTAAAATATATTTTATTTTCCGTTTTTTTAAAAATCATTAATTTACGAAATTATAATTGTTAGAAAGTAGTGAAAGGAAGCGAAAAGTAGAGAACAAGCGAATAAACTTTTGAATAATTGAAATTTTATTATCCAAAAAAGATATCTATTACAAAGGTATGCCCTCCTTTATATAGAATGGAAGAGAGATGAGAGAATACAAATAAGAGATGTGAGACTATAATTTACAGGACAAACGGACTATACAAAACAAACCGCACAAGCCGCGCGGTTAGACAGCAGGGCTAACCGCACGGCTACCACCAGAGAGGAAGAGAGACTGCCTGGGTAGACCGCCAGACCGCCCGGTCTCCAAGTCGACTGAGACAAACCGCCAGACCGCGCGGTCTTCAACCCGCCAAGACAAACCGCCAGACCGCCCGGTCACCAACTTCAACACTCCCCCTCAAGCTGGAGCATATATATCGATCATGCCCAACTTGTCGCAGATGTGGAAAAAGGAAGCGGACACCGGCTTGGTGAAGACATCTGCCAACTCGTTGTCGGACGTGACAAATGGAGTGCAAATCTGTTTCTTCAATATTTCTTCTCGAATAAAATGACAGTCGACTTTTATGTGTTTTGTTCTCTCATGAAAGACCGGATTTTTGGAAATGTGTATCGCGGCCTTATTGTCACAGAACATAGAAAGAGGATATTTGTAAACCTCTCCTAAGTCAAGCATGAGAGCCCGCAACCACTTCAACTCATATATAGTCGATGCCATGCTACGATATTCCGCCTCTGCACTAGACCTGGAAACGACAGACTGTTTCTTGCTCTTCCAACTCACAAGATTGCCTCCAACAAATGTGCAGAAACCTGAAGTCGATTTGCGGTCCCCTTTGTCATCCGCATAGCTTGAATCAGAGTAAGCTTCAACCCTTAGGTGACCATTCTTCTGAAATAGGAGTCCTTTCCCTGGAGCAGCTTTAACATACTCTAATATCCTCAGAGCAGATTGTAGATGACACTCCCTCGGAGCTTGCATAAACTGGCTCACCTTGCCAACAGCATAGGAGATGTCGGGTCTGGTTACCGTGAGATATATGAGCTTGCCCACCAGACGCCGGTATCTCGTAAGATCAGAGAGAAGAGGTGAGTCATCTGTCCAAGTTTTGTCTTCTCCAGCAGCCATAGGACAACGTGCAGGTTTAGCACCAGTGAGTCCTGCATCCTTTAAAAGATCAAGAGCATACTTCCGTTGTGAAAGGACCATGAAGTTGGGCTTTCTAGAGATTTCAATCCCCAGAAAGTATTTCGGGGAGCCCATATCCTTTGTAACCAGATGTTGACGAAGGTGTTTCTTGGTCATCAGTATCCCATCCTGGTCATCGCCAGTAAGAAGAATGTCATCAACATAAACCGCAAGAACAACAAGACCAGAGGCGGTTTTCCGAACAAACAAGGAGTGATCTGCTGAGCTTCGTGTAAAACCAATGGCCGCAACAATGCCACTGAACTTGTCAAACCAGGCACGAGGACTCTGCTTGGGGCCATAGATAGCCTTCTTTAGCCGGCATACCCGTGTCTCCCCCTGAGCAACATACCCAGGAGGTTGCTCCATGTAAACAGCTTCCTGCAGATCTCCATAGAGGAAGGCATTCTTAACATCTAGCTGCGAGATGGGCCAATCCCTGTTGACAGCCACAGAGAGAAGAACCCGAATAGTGCTGAGGCGAGCCACGGGCGAGAAAGTGTCAAAGTAATCAACCCCATAAGTTTGGGTAAAACTCTTGGCAACCAGGCGAGCCTTATAACGATCCACACTGCCATCCGGGAGAAACTTCACCACGAAGACCCAGCGACAACCAACAACATCTGTGCTGAAAGGAGGCGGAACAAGGGTCCAGGTACCCCGTTCAGTGAGAGTAGCAATCTCCTCATCCATGGCAACTTTCCAGTCAGGAATAGTAAGGGCCTCCTGGTAGGAACGTGGGGTGGTAGTGGCCGAGATAGCCAGGGCAAAGGCTCGGCGAGCAGGGGTAAGGCGATCGTAGGAAACAACCGCAGCAAGTGGATGGTGGGTACAAGCCCGAACCCCTTTGCGAAGAGCAATCGGGAGATCCAGGTCAGCAGGTGCCTCAGTATCCGGAGTATCCGTGGTGGAGAGAGCTGGCCCGGGAGTAGAGAGAGATGGCAGCGGAGTGGAGGGAGAAAGCGGAGTAGAGGGTGGAGATGAGGAGGATGGGGAAGACGGTGGAGTGGGTGGAGAGGACGGAACCTCAGTGGGAGCTGAGGGAATGGATGGGGTGGTATGAGAAGTAGGAGCAGGAGGAGGAGAAGAGGAGGAGGGAGAGAAGTAAGATGCATTGGCAAAGAAGGTGACATCCGCAGAGACAAATTGCTTGCGGGTAACAGGGTCAAAGCAACAATAGCCTTTCTGAGTGGGAGAGTAGCCCAGAAAGACACATTTGGTGGCACAGGGTGAGAGTTTATCACGGGTGGCAGCGGGAGAGTGCACAAAAGCGGTGCACCCAAAGATGTGTAGAGGAAGAGGAAAGGGATCCTTGTTTGGATAAAGAATGGAGAAGGGGGTAGCACCGTGGAGAACGGTGGAGGGAAGGCGATTGATGAGATAGCAGGAGAGGAGGACAGCATAGCCCCAATAGGAGCGAGGAACATGCATTTGAGTCATCATAGTGCGAGCGACATCAAGGAGGTGACGGTTTTTGCGTTCCGCCACCCCATTTTGTTGTGAGGTGTAGACACAGCTGGTTTGACGAATAACACCATGGTGAGTGCAAAAGGAGGAGAAGTCGTGGCTAAGATACTCCTTAGCATTGTCAGAACGAAGGATTTTAATAGACGTAGCAAACTGAGTGTGAACCATCGAATAAAAGGAGGTCCAAAAAGAGAACAACTCAGAGCGATCTTTGAGAAGATATACCCACGTAGATCGAGAGAAATCATCAATGAAGGTGACAAAATAGGAACTGCCCCGACCGATGGTGAGGGTAGGAGCGGGACCCCATATGTCAGAGTGAACGAGGTCGAACGGATGGGAAGAGCCCCGACTTTGCGTTGGTGGGAAGGGGGAGCGGTGATGTTTGCCAAGTTGACATGCATCACAGTTTAGAGGAGGATGATGAGGAGGGAGGTGCGGCAGGAGCTGTCGTAGAATTCGGGGAGGAGCATGTCCAAGGCGAAGATGCCATTGGAGAAGATCTGTAGAGGAGGAGGAGAAGGCGGATAGAGCAGAAACGTTGTCGAGGAAGTAGAGGCCACCACTCTCAGTCCCGGTAGCAATCGTCCGTTGGGAGTCCGGATCCTGAAAAGCACAAGAGGTAGGGGTGAATGTGACAGAACACCGTAGTTGCTTGCATAAAAAAGTAACCGATAATAAGTTGCACGGAAATTTGGGCACATAGAGGGTATCAGCCAAGCAGAGAGATGGAGTGACTTGAACCATCCCCGTCCCATGGACCGGGGAGGGAGATCCATCAGCAACAATGACCGGGGGCAACGGAGCCTGTGTGTCAAGAAGAGAGAAACATTGAGGGTTGCCTGTCATATGATTTGTTGCACCAGAGTCGATGAGCCATCGTCCGCGAGTCACAACATGAGCACTACCAGAAGAGGTGACCACGGAGGCGGACAGGCTGGAGGAGAGGAAAGCCATGGAAGCAAGAGAGGAGCAAACCGCGACGAGAAGAACAAGCCGCGAGAAGAGAATAGATCACCAAGCCGGGCGACCAGAAAATAGGTCGGGCGGCTAGGAAGGCCGTTCCCAAGAAGCCGAGCAAAGCAGAGGGAAAGAAGTCGCACGACCTGAAAAAGTCGGGCGAACAGAGGAGAACAAGTCGCACGGCCAAAGATGAGGCCGAGGCGACTAGCAAGCAGGCTAAAAGCAGGCAAAGGTCCAGCGGGGAAGAGGTCGCGCGGACTGAGAAGGCCGAGCGGACAGGAGAGAAGAGAAGAGCAGGTGACCGCGACCAAGATGCGGGTGAAAAAGGAACAACCCGCACGGTCAGGCAGATCACAGCAGCAAACCGCGAGTATAAAGACAAGACACGCGGACAGAGACAGACCGCAACGACTAGGAAGTCGGAGAGGCAAGAAAGAACAAGGAGCGCGGCGATAACGAAACAGGTCGCTGCGACAAAGAGTAGTAGGAGAAGAGAACCAAGTAGAAGCAAGCCGCGCGAACAGGGCGGCGGACAGAAACAAGCCGCGCGGATAGAAACAAACCGCGCGGATAGAAGAGAGGGCAAGCCGCGAATCAAGTCGCAGAACGCGGAAAACAAGCCGCGAGCAACAGAGAGCGCACAGAATCAGGAGGAAATGACCATGTGCTTTGATACCATGTTAGAAAGTAGTGAAAGGAAGCGAAAAGTAGAGAACAAGCGAATAAACTTTTGAATAATTGAAATTTTATTATCCAAAAAAGATATCTATTACAAAGGTATGCCCTCCTTTATATAGAATGGAGGAGAGATGAGAGAATACAAATAAGAGATGTGAGACTATAATTTACAGGACAAGCAGACTATACAAAACAAACCGCACAAGCCGCGCGGTTAGACAGCAGGGCTAACCGCACGGCTACCACCAGAGAGGAAGAGAGACTGCCTGGGTAGACCGCCAGACCGCCCGGTCTCCAAGCCGACTGAGACAAACCGCCAGACCGCGCGGTCTTCAACCCGCCAAGACAAACCGCCAGACCGTCCGGTCACCAATTTCAACAATAATAGAATTTTTTAAAAATTAAATAAATAAATAAAAGATAATATATAAATATAATTTTAAGAAATATTTTAAATAAACAAAAAAACTAAAAAAAAACAACATTAAAATTAAACAATCTCCAGGGGCGGGCGAAGCCCGCCGCTGTAGCCCCGGTACTGTCGCGCGGGGCACGAGAGGACCCCGTCCACTGTCACTCTTTTATCTATATACATATATGTATATATATAGATATAAATTTGTATCATATGCTGGCTGTGTTAAATGTGGACCAGCGGTTGCAGTCAACCTAGCGGTGGCCGGTGGCTGCGGGCTCCCCGGCCACCGGCTGCTCTGGATTCGCCGGCGTGCTCCAGGACGAATCCAGGGTGGCTGGCGAGCCCGCAGCCGCCGACCGCCTCTGGGTAAAAAAATTTACCCGCAGTGCAAATTTTCTTACCCAGCGACGGCCGACGGCTGCGGGCTCGCCGCCGCCCTGCCGACAAATCCAGGGCGTCCGGTGGCCAGCGAGCCAGCAACCGCCGGCCGCCGCTGGGCCTTGAGTTCAGAAGCACGCTTTCATGGAAGAACGAGATACTAAGATTCTCCGGCGGTGAAGTGTCGTTGCTGTGCTGTGAACGAGAGAGATCTTGCTTAATTGGACGGCTCCAAGATCTTGCCCTCACCTACGCACGCCCGCACATGATACATCCTCTATATATATAGTTCCATGTTAGATAACAATCTTGTTCTTGTACATGGTGAGATCAATTAAATTTAACCTGATAGTCAAATTCACTCTGTCTATGAGACATATAATAGACACATATAACTAGCCAAGTTGCACATTCATGCTTTCATGAAGGTCATCTATGATTACAATCATATTCCTATGAAACAAAAACTAACAATTTTTTCGTGGTTCCTACTTAGATAAAACTGTCATCAAAACTTTAAAAATTATTACATTATTTAATTGGTGATCAAACAATGAAAAACATCCAAACATACCAAAATAATAACTGCAAATGTTTAACTAGGAATCTATTAAGAGTAGAAGAAATTAACTAACATTGTATGTTAAATATCCATTATAACCCTAGAAGAAGGAATTTTACACTGTCAATCACTTAACACTTAAAAATTTAGGGTTGAAAATAAGTTATATCCATAAACTAAAAAACTAGTTCAATCTAATGAATATGTACATTAACAAAATGTATAGAGAACCCTAGCACATACTGACCACTGCAGATTGAAAGTATGAACTTCTCCCTCTCTTTCACACTTGTTCCCAAAATTCACTCCACTGCAATCGAAGAACTTTCTCCCCATTATTACATGTCATACCCAACCATTTGTTTTTAATTTCCTTAGGGCTGCTACATGCTAGCCACTGCAGATTTCTCCCCCTCTGGGCAACCTGTTTGCCAAAAATTTTATCCACCCAATTTTTCGTGCAACATTAGCTACTCTCCATTTTCACACCAATTTGCGCCCAATCACATCCACCCACTTTAACACTTCCTAACTGGCATATTAACTTCACCCACAATTATTACCCACACTTCAAGCTCCACTTCAACGAACTCCATCTGTCAACCGCACTTCCCATTACAAAAATCATCAATACGCTCACATTCTTCGATTCTCGTCACCTATATTGTCGTTACAATAAATTTATCATCAAGGATCCCGATCTACATGTTGATCGGTGTTAGACCCATTGGCCTTCCCCGACTCCGTCGCCTCATGGCCATACTTTATCTCGACCGATGTCCATCCATCGTTTTATCAACAATTACATTGAGCGGTTACATCATTATCATGTAAGAGTTTCGCATTTTGGGGTCTTGAGTGTTTTGTGTTTCTCTCTTGGAGAGGAATTAGTCTAGGATTGAGCAAAGGTTACTTCCTTGAGTCCTTTCAGTTATTTTCTTGTTCTTTTCAATGTTGTGAAGATCGAGATCTTTACTAAGATCGGGAGACATCCCTAAGATCGTAAAACGTAGGATCGACACGGATCGCAAGATCGTATTTTAATAAAAATTAAATCAAAAGCATGAGAAATATGTAACAATCTACATACCATCAAATAAAAATATAATATTTCATACCATACCAAATTACCAATGATACCATCACATCAAAATATTAATATAAAAGACATAGATGAATAGTCGCATATCATACCATCACATTAAAATATTACATTCCAAAAATTCAATAGTGTGCAATCCTACTTTAAAGAAAATCACTCAAGTCAAAATTTAAATTTTCCCCAAAAGCATCTTCATCTCCTTCAACCATCAGTTGCTCTGACTCTTCGTCCTCTTCTGACGCCAACAAGTTCTCTAATGAAATCAGGAGTATCCAAATCCGCTTCATTTGGAGCATCTTCTTCCTCTCCTGCAGCCATCAGATTGTCTTCATTTTCATATTCAACAATCCACTCATCATCTGAAGGGATATCATCAAAATTGTAATTATCCGCACTTCTTTTTTTCATTTTGCCCAATCTTGAATTTGTCATCACAAAGATGACATCATTCATGGTCTTCTGCTTTAAGCGATTTCTTCTCTTTGTGTGTACCTAGAAAAAATAAGTTAATTTACATAACATAATTTAAATGCAACATATAAAAGATTTCTTATTTATTAAAATATACCATTTCAATGACACTCCAATTCCTCTCACATCTAGAGAAACTACAAGTCAAGCTCAGCACACGAAGAGCAAATTTCTGAAGATCTGGATGTTCCTCCCCATATGAATCCCATCATGCTGCTGGAGTTTTGATATTAATTCCGGTTTTGGCAGCTAAAGATCCAAAAAATTGCCTTTTATTCTTAAAATCCTCAAGCTGGCTATCAATTTTTGAAATTTCATCTACGTTTCCCCCGTCATTCTTTCAATAAAGTCATATAATCCACGCTTTACTTCATAATTAGCCTTAAATGTAGGACTGTAATGAATTTGGAGTTAAAATAATAACCAGCAGCATGCAAGAGCCGATGGAGTTGCTTGTCCCATCTTGCACCAATAACCGCCCATATTGGTTGATAACTAAACAATGAAAAAAATTCAAATAGGTTAAAAGTTAAAACAATAGTACAAGAGAGCAAATCAACAATTTAATAAAACCAACTTACTATTTTTGCACACCATCAAATGCATGTGCAATTCTCTCTTTGACTCTATCCATTTCTTCATAAATGAATCCCATGGCAGACTTCTCATCTGAATCAACCAATCGCAGAACCTTCATCAATGGGTATGCCCCCTTCAAGCAAATAACAATATTTTTCCAAAACTCTCTATCACTTCTTCAATCAATTTTCCATCTCTTGAAGCTGCAAACCGACTACCCTTCCATTCATCTGAGTTAAACATTCGTATCAATGAAAGTTTCTTATCATGAAGGCATCCCAAAGTGAGGTATGCTGTGGCAAAGCGAGTCATTACTGGTCTAACCAAATCTTTATCTTTTGTAAATTTTTTCAAAATAGATATGTGATTAGTTCTTGAATAAATATAGATTGTAATTCTCCTAGCCCTTGGAATTGTTTCATGATGCACATCTATCTTCTTCTCCATATCCTCCAACATCAAGTCTATGCAGTGCGCGACACAAGGTGTCCAATACAACTTTTTCCTCTTAGCCATCAACATTTCTACGGCAGCTTTGTGGTTTGCAGCATTATCTGTCACTACTTGGACAACATTTTCTTCACCTACCTCCTCCACAATGTCGTCAATCATCT
Organism: Platanthera guangdongensis; assembly: GCA_039583875.1. Taxonomy (NCBI): domain Eukaryota; kingdom Viridiplantae; phylum Streptophyta; class Magnoliopsida; order Asparagales; family Orchidaceae; genus Platanthera; species Platanthera guangdongensis. The sequence continues at coordinate 78,938,190 of CM077151.1, forward strand.
GAAAGATCTTGTTTGTTGTTTTAGTCATCTGAGATGCATCGATAGATTTGAGGAAAACTGTTCCCATAGAGCCGTTCACTAAGAAATTTATTAGTGTTCTTCTTTTATCCGTCCACCCATCAGTCATTATTGTGCATCCCAGCTTCTTCCAATGAACTTTATGTTCAGCAAGAGTCTCCATTGTCAAATCATATTGTTGCTTCAGATATTTGACCCTAACTTCATGATAAGATAGTGGTTTGAAACCCAATCCATGTCTTGGAATAGACTCGAACATCTTGTGGAATTCATCACTCTTTACCACATTAAATGGTATTGCGTTGTTGTAGATGAACAAAGCAATATCATTACATGCTTCCTCTCACACACACTTTTTGAAAATGTTGTTGATTGTAGATTGAGTTTTTTCACTTCTCTTGAAAAAACTACTAGAGCTTTTATCCTCTACCTTCCTCTTCTCAGTTCCACTTGACTCTTCTTCTACGGGGGCGATTGTTTTCTTCAATAGTCTTTCTTGCAAACCAACTAGGATATCCCATAATTCCTTTTTCACTTCGTCTGGCACGACTCTACAAGCTCCAACATCCTTTTGTGTACACACCAAATGATGTTTTAACCGATATCTTCCTCCGGTCACCACTTTCTGACAAAATTTGTATTGTATTTTCCTTATATCTCCCTCTACTGGAATGCCATACTTCCATCCAACATCACTTTTAGCTACTGCCGCCGTCTTTTGCGTTCTAGATCCAATACGAGCATCAGCAATATTGCTCCCAGATGCACTATTTGAACCACCACTTGACGCCATTATTAATACAATACGACACTACAGTGCACCTATTGTTTTGTACAAATTAAAGAAGTTGTAAGAACAAATTAACATTTAACACAAGAGATCAAAATATGAACACACTAAAATTAACACACACTCACACAGTCACACACACTGAAATTAACACAAATCTGGACAGAATTTCTGTCCAGATTAGTGTGAAAATTTGGACAGAAATTCTGTCCAGATTAGTGTGAAATCTGGACATAAACCTAATGATATAAACATTAGACATAATAGTAATAACCCAATGAAGACACAATAGTATAAGGCTATAAGCATTAGAGTATACAAAGGAAGATGGAAGATGAATACCTCGGTTTCAGTCACAACTCACAAGCTTGATAACAACCGCCTGAATGTAGGTTCCCCAAATTTGCCCTCCAGCTGAATGTACATAAGAAAGCAACACAAATAAGAAGAAGAAGAAGGCACGGGAGAGGAAGAAGAAGAAGGCACGGGAGAGGAAGAAGAAGAAGAAGAAGGCACGGGAGAGGAAGAAGAAGAAGAAGGCACGGGGGAGGAAGAAGAAGAAGGCACGGGAGAGGAAGAAGAAGAAGAAGGCCACGGGAGAGGAAGAAGAAGAAGAAGGCACGGGAGCGGAAGAAGAAGAAGAAGAAAGCACGGGAGAGGAAAAGCCATCAAGGAGAAGCCGTCGATAGGGTTTCAAAAATCTGGGAACGTCGTCGGGGTGAAAGGGTTTTAATTAGGTTTAAATCGTGCCCGTGCAAGATCGTGCGATCCTAACGATCTTACGATCTTGCACTACGATCCCAACGATCCTAACAAGAAGACGATTTTAAGTAAACCGTGGATCGTTGCCTTGTGCAAGATCATAAGATCGTGCGATCTTACGATCTTGCACGCGATCTTAACAACATTGGTTCTTTTAATGTAATTTGTCATTTCTGTTCATCTTTATTTTCTTGCACCACTCAACATTTTACCTCATAACAGAAACAACTAAGCCTCACATATCTTAATTAAGATAGTTAAAATTTTGATGAGTGCAATTATGTCGGTTGACTGAAATATTCAATAAATTATCGGTTCATTTAGTACATTGCTTAAATATATAGCCGCAAAGGAGATTAAACATGTATCAAAGGTGTGGTCATACCAACATAGAATTGTGAACTAACAAAGATTCTTCATGGGCGTTGCACATGATTCAAGCACCATTATATGTTTTCTTAGCTAAACATTTTATACAACTCGCACAAATAGTGGACTTTAATCATGAACCCACATTTAATCCCCAAGTCTTAAGAGGGTCAGAATTGAGAGACGAATTTATTGTAAAAACAACTAAGCACTCACATTTCTTTATTGACAGTCAAGATACTTAAAATTATATGAAGAATTCAATGGACTTTCAGTTTTTTTAATATGCCAATTAAAGATAATAGCCCCAACAGAGATTAAACTTGCGCCAAAGGTGCAGGCCTATAAACATTGAATAACTACTAATGTCAACCATTGTAATCCCAACATCAGGATTGATATGAGTTTAACACCCTATGCATTTGAAAGAAACCCCCTGAAGGATGATGAAATCTCATACACCAGAGTAGTGACGTAGAAAAAATGAAAGCTTTATGCAAAACAACCTTTAAATATTGCAAAGAATGATGGAGAGAGGACCTTCTGCCGCCCTGTGTACCTCATCAACCTTGAATAGAATTGTGAGAAACAACCCTTACTAAACGATTTTTAAAGCTTCCATTATATCCTTGGAGCTAAGTTAAAAATAAGAAATTAAATAAAAACCTTTGAGCTAAGTCCGAAAGACAAAAAGGGCTTCTTACAAGAATGTTCATTATTCACGAACTTTTTTTCTCTTTCTATTACTCACCCCTCCGTTTCCTTCTTACACTCGTGCATTCTTCACGCCAAGTAGTACACCAATCAATGGACAAGCTTAGTTTGTAAAACACAGGTGAATTATTCTTAGATATATTTTTGCCAACACACGTGGCCATTTGACATTTAGATGTTTCGCCACGACTTCATGGATCACTTTTGAGGGCTAAAATATAATCTTATAACGATGTTAAAGCTATAGATAGTACCCATAACCTTCTTTAACCATACTAAACTCTTACTTATATACCATTTAGTTTATAGTTTTATTTTGAATAAAATTAATGTTGATTTTTACCTGTCTCAAATGTTTTTTTTGTTAAAAGTAATTGAAAATAATTTTCCAAGCCCAATAGAATCAGTCAAATGCAGTTCATAATATTAAACTTATGGTTTGAACTTATATCCTCTAAACTAATCTCTCACTTATTTTTTTGGCTTATATTATGAACATAGATATACATATTAACTTTCACGCATCTGTTATGGATTTTCTGTTCATGAATAAAGACTTAAAACAATTATGATGATTTTTGAGCTCAACACTCACTCTAAAACTTAAATATCTTCATGTTAATTTGATTATACTATATTTTACATTGTTTTTTTATTGAAATTTGCATTTTATTATTTTTCAATTGAAAAAATGTTGAGTATGAAATCGAATCAAATAAATCTCTATGACGCAGGTAGGCTGTGAGATTGTGTGTCGACAGTAATGCAAGCCTATGTGATTGGTGTCGGGTTGACTCAAACAAACATATACTATATGATGCGTGTTTGATTTTGCTTCGATCCAGAATTAATTAAAGCAAATAAATTATAGAAGTTTAGCAAATTAATACAACATTCACTACAATTTCAAATAAGCAAGCAAATACTTTCTCCTTCGCACGAAAGATATCAAGCCACACTTGCACAAATGAGAAATATAGTAAATAGGAAAATGCAACAAGGAAAACACAATGAATCACAATCTCCAAGCGCTACAGAAAAATCATCACATATCCAATAAAGAAAAAGAAATACACTATTAAGATATACTCACAAGCACAAGACCAAACAATGGAAGGAGGATGAGGCCGACTGTTGTATATGGAGGTGGAGGGCGAGGGTGTTGTAGAGGGGAGGCTGTAATTGCATCCGACAAGAGGCATGCAGTGATGCAAGGTTGCTGGCTCTGGAGGGGGCGGGGGAGCTTGTCGCAGGAGACCGTGGCTGAAATTGACAGATGGAGGGTTTGCTGGAGGCTGTACGGGTGGCACTGGAGATGTGCGGGCTGGAGGATGGTTGAGCGATTATGGCAGGGTGAGGTGGGGGGAATGGCGCAGGGTGAAGGAGGCGAGGTAAATGTGTGGTTAGCGGCGAGAATGGAATGGGAGGGAGGGATCGAGGGGTTTGGTCTGTTGTTGTCGTGGAAGATACGCAGGGGCGTGCAATTACAATGGTCTTTCACGATAGGAGGGTTACAGGAGAGGGGAAAATGAGAAACTGAAAGGGAACTGAGATGTTGCACCCCAGCTGTTGATGCCAAAAATCGCCGAGCTCCATACAACTAAGACCAAGGCTCTGTTTGGGACAGCTTATGCTGATGAATAATCTCTACTTAAAATGCAAAAGCAGTTTTTCAGCTGTTTGTTTGTGCAGCTTATAGAAAATCACTTATTTTAAAATGGATGATAAGCTGATTTTTCATAAGCTATTCGGGTCCAGCTTATGATCTCTCATAAGTGCTTATCCCTTAAAAAACTCAGTTGATTTTTTCGCCCGGGCGTGATTTTTCGCAAGGGTGCGTTTTTTTTCGCCAGAGCTCATATTTTTTTCCCGAGAGCGTATTTTTCGCCTTTGCGCGATTTTTTCGCCCGTGCGTGAATTTTCCACCCGGGCGCGAATTTTCCGCTCGTGTGCGAATTTTTTGACCCGACGCAAATTTTTCGCCCGGGTACGTTTTTCCACCCGTACGAGGTTTTTCGCTCGGGCGCGATTTTTTCGCCCGGGCGCGATTTTTTCGCCCGGGCGCGATTTTTTCGCCCGGGCGCGATGCGCCCGGGCGCGATTTTTTCGCCCAGACACGGATATTTCGCCCGACGCGAATATTTTCGCCCGAGATCTATTTTTCGCCCGGGCGCGAATTTTTGTTGGGGCGAGACTTTTTCCGAATGGACGCGATTTTTTAGCCCGGGAGCGATTTTTCCGCCCGGGCGCGATTTTTTCGCACGGGAGCTGTTTTTTCGCCCTGATGCGATTTTTTCGCTTGACAGTGTTTTTTTCGCCTGACAAAGATTTTTTTCACCCGAGCACGAATATTTCGCCCACGTGCATTTTTTAGACCGGACGCGATTTTTTTTGGCAGAATGTCTTTTTTCGCTTCGGTGCAAAAATATCGCGTGCGAGCAAAATATTCGTCCCGTCAAAAATATCGCGTCCGGGCCAAAAATCACGCCCATGCAAAAAATTCACTCCCAGGCGAAAAATCGCGCCCGGTAGACATTCGCGCCTGGACGAAAAATTAGCGCCCGTCCGAAACATTCGTGCCCGGTCGAAACATCACGCCCAAATATCGCGTGCGAGCAAATATATTGTTCTAGGCAAAAATATCGTGTCCGGCTAACAAATTGGCGCTCGGGCGAAAAATTCGCGCCCGGGTGAAACAGTCGTGGAAATTTCGCGCCCGTGCAAACATTTGCGCCCGGGCGAAAATTCGCGCCCGGTCGAAAATTCGCGCCCGGGCGAAAATTCGCGATCGGGGAGAAAATTCGCGCCCGGGCGAAAATTCGTGACCGGTGCGAAAATTCGCGCCCGGACGAAAAATTCGTGCACGGGTGAAAATTCGCGGCCGGGCGACAATTCGCGCCCGGGCGGAAAATTCTCGCCCGGGCGAAATTTGCGCACGGGCGAAAAATTTACGCCTGGGCGACAAATTCGCGTCCGGGCGAAAAAACCACATCAGTGCGAAAAAACCGCACCCCGGTGAAAATACCGCGTCCAGAAAAAAAACCGCGTCCGAGAGAAATATTTGCGCTCAGACGAAAAAATCGCGGCCGGAAGAAAAAATCGCGCCACTGTGAATAATTCGCACCCATGCAAAAAAAATGTCTGAATGAAAATCCCGTCCGGACGGAAAAAAAACATGTCCAAATGAACAGACTTTTACGAATGAATGAAATTTTAAATAAGCAATTATAGACAACTATCCAAACAGTGTACTACTTATTCATCATTGTTTTTATATAATCTTTTTCAAGTCATCAATTTTCCGTAAGCAGCTTATTCATCATCATAAGTTGTCCATACAACTAAGACCAAGAGAGGTTACAGAGTATTGTGGATGGCTGGTTACTTGGAATCATGAATGATTGGGCGAGTACATAGTAAGGTGACACGAGATTTCTAGTAGAGGTGTTTCTTGATCTAAGGAAGGTACTCACATGAGCTTCTTTTGGGTAATGTGAGTACTCGGGGCTCTTGGCTCGAGTTTTTCTGCTCCCCTTTCAACTACCGCTCATGGCTATTTATAGACGCATGGGGCTTGTCCGTGGGCAGGTTATGAGAATTAGGGCTGCCCGCTCATAGGGAATGACGAGTTTTTTCCATATAGGGAGGTGAGTACTCCCAAAATGGAGGAGAGTACTCACTAGAAAGGGAGGAGATTACTCCCCAAAAGGGAGGAGAATACTCCCTAGAAGGGAGGAGTGTACTCCCCAGAAGGGAGGAGTGTACTTCCCAGAAGGGAGGAGTGTACTCCACAGAAGGGAGGAGTGTACTCCGTAGAAGGGAGGAGAGTACTCCCCGAAAGGGAGGAGATTACTCCCCAGATGGGAGGAGAGTACTCCCCGGATAGGTGGAGAGTACTCCTCAGAAGGGAGGACTGAGGAGAGTACTCCCCGGAAGGGAGGAGAGTACTCTCTAGAAGGGAGGAAGAGTACTTCTTGGAAGGGAGGCGAGTACTCCCCAGAAGGGAGTAAGAGTACTCCCCGAAAGGAAGGCGAGTACTCCCAGAAGGGAGGCGAGTACTCCCCAGAAAGGGAGGAGAGTACTCCCCAGAAGGGAGGAGAGTACTCTCCAGAAAGAGGAGTCGAATTCTGCTGATATCCAACTTTTCTAGAAACAATGGGTATGGTGGAAATGGTACATACACCGAGAATGACTATGATCGTTATTCTTGATGTCCAAATTACACTAAATAACGTCCAAAATATAAAAAGAAAATACATAGAAAATGTAAAAACGATGCTCTGGATGTGCTCGTGGTCTCGGATCGGCGATCCGATCAACACCTACGTGATTACACAAATGCGGTGCCCACCGAGTGGTAGCCCAAAGCCTAATGCCGATCCTGCGGCTGATCCCCTTGAACTACCCCTGACTGAAAAACATTCATCTCCAATGAATGGATTTGATCGTACTGACGCCGAAGATCGTGGGAAAGTCTATAAGCTCCGTCGCTGAGACCTAAGTGTCGTCAAAGGTGGGGCATCCACTCCAGTGCACCAAGTAACGACCAGATGGCCCGTCTAGAATGATGGTGTACTCATGCGCCCAATGTCAGAAATGCTCTCAACTCTCACCTCTCGTGTTGGTGGATTTAGAGAAACCTATGCAATCATAGGCGGTGCAGGCAAATCCGTAGGCCTTGTCCAAGGTAGCTATGGTATGGGTCAGGATGTAAGTGGGAGGGTGCTAGAGGTGGTTCAAGGTAAGGGTACCTATTCTCAAGCGTCTCAAAGTAGGGTGTCAAATATTTTGTATTGAATACGAGATGAATACCCATATCTTCCAGGAGGTCAATCTTGTAAGCGTTTGTTCTAATTTTCTTTATAATCCTACAAGGACCAATTTGTTTAGGATGTAGCTTTTTAGCGGCCAATTTTGGGAGCCTCTCCATTCAAATTTTGACCATGTCCTTCTCGCCCACCTGAAAATGCTGCTCACATATGTGTTCGTCTGCCCGTGCCTTATATAATTCATTACTGCTAGCAATTTTCTTTCTGATCAATTCATGCAATTCATTTATGTGATGAAGGATTCAACAGACTCACTAGCCGCGACGCTAAGGGAACAAGAGCGAGGTCAATAGGTTTCCTAGGCTCATATCCTAACACTATATGAAATGGACTCATGCCAGTAGACTTGTTGACGGTGTTATTGTATGCGAACTCAACTATGGATAATACAAAATCTCAAACTGACAGGTGGTCGCCAACTAGACACCTTGATAAATTTCTCAAATTCCTATTTACGACCTCAGTTTGTCCATCAGTCTGTGAGTCATAAGCCCTGAAAAATTTCAGGGCCGTACCTATTTTATGACATAATGTCTTCTAAAAATAACTCATGAATCATATGTCACGGTCAGACTTGGGTAAACCATGTAAATGAATTGTCTCTCATGAAGAGGGATGCCACGTTGGCCGCATTCGTGGTCTTGAGATAGGCTATAAAATTGGCCATCTTCGAGAACCGGTCTACCATTATGAAAATGGAACCATGCTTCCTCAAAGTGCAAAGAAGACCTTGTACAAAATCCATGCTGATATCAACCCAAGACTGGTGGAGGACTGTAAGGGGGGGGGGTATAAAGTCAAGTGTTTTGTAAATCGATCCGGATCTTACCTAGGATCTAAATCGGAACATCTACGACTAGGATCGCGATCCGAATCTTAGGATCTTTAGGATCGCGATCCTGACCCGATTCTACCGGTATTGCCAAATGTAACTAGAAACATGTCCAACCCTATCCTGACCTCATTCAATCGGTCCAACGCTCACAACTCATTGTTTAACCTTATCCCAATCCCGCCCTCATACCCCATCACAAAATCATATCATGTTGTTTTACCGTATCCCAAGTGTTGATTGCCAACTGCAAATAGAGGTCTAGATTTGTTTTTATTATTAGTAAACATTGAGTGTCTTATCTGAAACTGAAATTAGTATGATATTATCGTTTTGATTTAGTTATTCAAAAAAATTTAATATAGTTATTCACATACTACTCAATTTATTGATTTTTTTAATTAATTGAGCATGTAATTTAATGATACAAAATTCAATTTTTTTTATAGTCTTAATTTATGAATGTTGTAGGATCTTGCGATACTCGATCCGATCCTACGATCCGATCCGATCCAACCTCAAAACGATCCCATCTAGGATCTCGATCCTGATAACCTTGGCCAATACAAAATGATCATTCACCAAAGCAATCATCTCGTCTTTGCTGAAGTGGCCAGCAGTACCACTCGCGTGCATTTCCCAAATCAGAAAGTCCCGAAAAGAGGTCTAGGGAATACAAAGACGGGACCCACGATATAAATATCCCTTGACGATATCAAACCTCTCTGTGGGCTCACGGGAATCCCTCATGAATACAAAGTAAATATTAGCAAAGTCAATGCAAGTGGGGTACTCCCTATGCAGTCGATCAAAGTTAATCGTGCTCTGCTAGCGCTCAGTGCATGGAGTAGGGTGATATGTCGACTAAGAGCATCAACAAGCTTGTTCTCAACACCCGCACGGTGTTTTAGAACGTAATGAAAATCTAGCAAGTATTTGACACACTAGTCATGTTTATGCCCCAATTTCCGCGGTGAATCAAGATACCATAAAGCCTGATGATCGGAGTATAGAATGAACTCCCGTAGGAGGAGATAGTGTATTTAATATTGAAATGACTACATTACTGCATAAAGCTCTCTATCATAATTTGAGTACTTCTAACGGGTCTCATTCAGTTTCTCACTAAAGTAAGAAACTGAGTAACCCTCCTGGCTAAGTAATTTGGCAATACCAACGTCAGATGCGCCGCTGGCTACCTCAAATACCTTTGAGAAATCAGGCTATCTTTGAACGGGGGCTATCGTTAGTTTCTACGGAAGCTCGAGTGGCGGTTGCTGTCCACTAGAAATATTCCTTCCGCAGACAACTAGTTGAAGGGGTCATGATGATATTAAAACCTTGGACAAACCGCCGGTAGAATGTGGCTAGTCCGTGAAAGCTATAGGCTTCATTGATAGTGGAAGGAACATGTCATTCACCAATAGAACGAATGTTGTTCGGGTAAACAGACATGTTGTACGCTAATATGATAAACCCGAGACAGTGCACATTATCCATTAAGAAGGAGCACTTCTTCAAGTTCACATATAACTTCTCCTTGCTGGATGGGTGACACTGGATATGTGTGGTTGGGAGGAGGGTGGAGTGGTTACTGCAGGGTGGGAGGGGGAAATGGTGCTGACGCCGAGTGAAGGAGGTAAGGAAATTGTGGGGTTAGCGGTGAAAATGGAGATGAAAGGGAGGGATTGAGGGGTTTGGTTTGTTGTTGTCATGGAAGAGACGAAGGGGCGTGCAATTACAATGGACTTTCATGATAGGTGGGTTACAGGAGGGGGATAAATGGAAAAACTGAAAAGGAATCGGGACGTCGCATTCGGGGATCTCGCGGCGTCGCACCACGATTTGATTACCGGCTCTGGATTCGCTCACAAGGTTAGCAATGCCTTAAACTGACAGTCCTCATCCCTATTTATAGCGAAATGAGAGCTTGGACACCCGACGTGAACGACTCCAATTGGCCGCTACGTCCGATATCCAAATCATACTAAATAACATCCAAAATAAAAAAAATAGCACAAAACTATAAAAAGTGGCGCTCCGGATGCGCTCGTGGTCTCAGATCGGCGATCTGATCAACACCTCATGCGTGAGTACACAATGCAGGCCCCGCCGAGTGGTGTCCCGAGCTGAAGTCGATCCCGCGGCTGATCCCCATCACTCTAAGCACTGCACTTTGTTCTAGGCATTTGCAGCTAAATATTTGGTTAGTAGTGTGTTAAGCCGAAAGTAAAACTAATTAAGATTTGGAACAGAGCTAATTTCCCACCCAATTGTTTAGCTGGCTTTTATGGGCTTTATACCATGCACTGTGAGTTCATGGCACAACTGTGATGCAATGTTAGGATCAATACAGAGGAAGTTTTTGGAATGGTGGGGAGAATTCTTAAAGATCATTGAATTTTCTATACAGAACATATTGTAGAGGCATGAAGAAGTTTTTGGAATAGTAGATAATGCAATGGATGGTAGATGTTTGAGTCATGTTGAAGCTTTAGAGCAAGATTGGAATCTCAAAGTGCCTCTAAACTTCAGAAGTTTGGTAGTAGTTTCTGATTATGGAGGAATCTAGATATTTCTTGTGAACATTAGGTGTGCAGTATCAGCACACGTGTCTTGCTACATTAGGTGTGTAGTAAAAGAGAAGCGAGGGAAGTTTAGAACACGCGTGTCGTGTCGTGTCGCATATCGCGTGCCGGTGTCGGTCCAACATAGATCTTGAGGGGTACATTGAATGTGTTAGATTGATACATGGGATGCACTTGTCAGAGACCTAGTGTTACCTCACACTTTAATTTGTGTTGCCTTAGCTCCTTCAACTGTTCCACTTGGCTTAGCTAAGGCTCTATTTGGTTCGGCGTTTCGCTGCTCCGTTTGGGGCAAACGCCGCCGGAAAGCGGGTAAACAAATGAACCTCCGGCGGCGTTTGCTCCGTTTCCATCCGTCCGCCTTGAGAAACGCCCTCAAAAGCTCTGTTTGGAGCAGCCACCTCCCCCCTCCGTTTCGAACACTCCGTTTCCACCCGCCGGATCTACCCGCCACCGCCGAACCATATGAAGCCTAAGTTAACCTTACCTACACATAAATGCACCTGAACACACAAAGATAGATATAGAAGAGAGCACTCATGAACTTCTACTTTACACATTAATTCTAGGACTTGGGTGATTACAGATGATGACTTCATGGTTGATGCTTACATAAGATGGGGGCCTTCCGCCTTTATAGGCCTCATGACTTTTTCTCTCCAAAATAATTAATGAATATAGATAGAAATAACCATTCAGCATAGGATGCTACAAGAGTTCTTCTTTGTGAAGCAGGGATAAAAGGATGGAAATAACCAAGTCAGGGAAGAAGGGGAACCCATAGGAACTAAATATTGAGAGTTGACTTGGTGAAATCCTTACAATTCATAGTTGGAGAAATTGCACTTCCATTTGCCTCTAGCACCTCACTGAGTGGCGTGATTGCTTTCTTCAATGTGAATTTTTCTTATTGGAAATCCATTCAACAACAACAACACTCAAGCCTTTATCCCACTATAGTGGAGTCGGCTATATGGATCCTTTGTCGCCACTGTGCCCTATCTTGTGTCATAATCTCACCAATGCCTAAGTACATCATGTCTTTCCTTTTAGTTTCATTCCAAGTCTTTATTGGTCTACCCCTCCCTCGTTTAACATGCCTATTGACTAGACTCTCGCAACGCCTAACAGGTGCCTCTAATGGTCTCCTTTGTACGCGTCCAAACCATATTAGTCGAGCTTCTCGCATCTCTGCAATTGGTGCTATTCCTGTCTTATCCCTGATACATTCATTCCTAATTCTATCCAGTCTCATGTGTTCACACATCCACCTAAGCATTCTCATCTCCGCAACTCCCATTTTTTGCTCATGTACACAATTCACTACCCAACACTCAGAACCATAGAGCATCGTTGGTCTAATCGCAGTACGGTAGAACTTACCCTTAAGTTCTAATGGTACTTTACGATCACACAAGATCCCTGACGCGCCTCTCCACTTCAACCAACCTGCTTGGATTCTATGTCCCGTCATTTTGAACTATCGATCCAACGTATTTAAAACATTCACTACGGGAAATATCTTGATCACCCAACTTAATAACGAAGTCATCCGTCCTTCTTGCACTACTAAATTTAAGCTCCATATACTCCGTCTTTTCCCTGCTCAACCTAAAATCCTTCTTTTCTAAAGTGTCTCGCCAAGATTCAAGTTTTGCATTTACACCCTCGCGCGTCTCATCGACCAAAACGGTATCATCCGCAAATAATAAACACCAAGGTTTTGCTTGTTGGATATGTCCGGTGAGCTCATCTAAGATAAGAGTAAAGAGATAGGGCTTAAAGCTGAACCCTTGATGTAAGCCAACATTGATAGGGAATTTCATTCAATGATAATATTTTAGTAATAGGTTGGTAGCAAATTTTATTGTTTATTGGATTCTCATTGACATGGGAAGTTTAGTGACTTCAATAGCGCTTATGAGAAGATGGAGTTGAACCCATAGGTGTTGCATGTGAATGTATGTCCTTTGTTTGGATTCGAAGGACAGGTGATAAATCGAAGATGTTGTAAACTTGTAGGATAATCTGGGAGAGATGACTCAAATGGTTCGCTTATATTTGTTGATGATCCAAAAAACTATAATGCAATCTTTGATTGCACATTGTTGAATGCATCCCAAGTTGCGGTACCGAGATATATACCACGTTGCTAAATTCTGTGTGAACAGTAAAGAAGTTGCTATATGGGGTGATCCTCTGTTTGCCAGAGAATGTTAGATTTGCGTCGTAAATGTGATGGATGATCTGATAAAAAAAATAACACTCGCATCTTCAAGGTTGATGAAATAGTTGTCCCAAAGATTGCCAGGGTGGGGCTCCAAGTAAATGTCAAATTGTCTCTAGAAGATAAGGGGATATTGTTGGAGGGTTCGGACTTCAACCTGGATATATTTGCATGTTCTTACGTGGATTTTCTGGGAGGTGATGCTAATATCACATATCATTGCCTTAACATGAATCCTAATGTTCGACCAATTAAGCAACATTAGCGGAAAAATGTTTAACTTACTAAGCCTATTAGAGAGGAAGTTAAGAAGCTTTTTAGAAGAATATTTTATTAGAGAGATTCAATATCCATATTGAATTTCTAATATTGTCATGGTGAAGAATGCGAACAATAAGTTGAGGGTGTGCATAAAATTTACTAGTTTAAATCAAGCTTGTCCTAAAGACTACTATTCGTTTTCTTAAATATATTTTCAATATAGTGTTGTAGTTGATTATTCTATTATGAGTTCTTTAGATGCATTCTTAGGATATCATCAAATCTACATGCTTCGACTTGATCAATTCAAAACTACGTTCATTACTGATGATGGATATTACAACTACAAGGTGATGTCATTAAATGTGACTGCAACTTAATAGCATATGATGGATTTGATGTTCTAGCCAATAGAAACAATGCAATTGAACCTAGATTTACTGATAAACAGTAAAAGCTTTACTCAAAACATAGAATATCTCTTCTGAACGTTTGCTATGCTGAGGAGATATAATATGAGACTTAATTCACCAAAATGTGTATTCGACGAAAATAAGAGTAAATTCTTGGCGTATTTTTTAAGTTAAAAGCAGAACAGAGCCTGATATAGATAAAGTAAAGGCGATCTTAGAGCATATACAAATATGGAAGAGCCTCAACATTTAATTGGGAGGATAACATAGCTATGCCTCTCTATCTTGAAGTTTAGAGAAAAGTACTCCCCCCTCTTTAAGGTTCTGCGAGCGGTTATTCGTTCAAGTGGCATGAAGAATTTGACTACTTGTGCAACATCTCAAACAACATTTAACCTCACTACCACTTATGTAAAATCTTATCGAAGGAGACGAAGCTTTTCTCAATATAGGAGTTGACAAGGATATTATATGTTGAGTACTCGTTAGAGAAGAAACAAAGAAGCAAGTGCTTGTGTTATGCAAGTTTACAAATAATTGGTTTCGAATTGAAATATCTTATCATAGAGAAGCTAGCTTTGGTCATCTCTGTGCAAGGAGTTTCAGACATTACTTCCCAACACATTTAATTCAGGTGATAACCGACCATCCTCTTAAATCAATAACCACAGAGGCGAAAATATTTTTAACGACTTATGAAGTGGGCAATAGAGTTTAGCAAATTCAATTTGTTGTATACACCTCGCACGCCGATTAAGGGTCCGTTTGGCATGGCGGTGACGGTCATGAACGCGGTAGTTAGGAACTGCCGTTCACGAACACCTCACCTAAGAAACTCTGTCCACTTTTATGTTTAAAATTAGCATTTTTTTGGGTGGTGGTTATAACAGTTGTCATGTCAAGCATATTTTATGATGGCGGCATGTTTGCCCAAACTCACCGTAGCAAAAACGCAGCGCCAAATGAACACTAGGTCACAAATTCAAGCCTACTTTGTTGATGATTTTACTTTTGAGAATAATGTAGAAAAGGAGCTCGCACCTGCTAGCTCTAAGAAAGTGTTAGTAGATGGAGCATCTAGCTCGAAGTTGATTGGTCTGGGAATAGTGTTAAAGAGTCCTATATTTGTAGTGAATTTGAATATGAAGGAATACTTTTTCAAGGTAAGCATAAATTGATATTGTGAATCTTTCTCTGTTGATTAAATTCCCAATGAAAAGAAATGTGAAAGCATACCTACTTGGTAACTGTAGGTCTCTAATTGGCACTACACTCACTGAATTATTTTATCCAAACAATGAGGAGGAAGAGAGAGTTGGATGGATTCTTTCATCCTCTCTGCCCAATTATCACCATCTATACAAAAGAAGCAAATGTTTACTTTGGAAGACACTCACTACACATTGTTAAACAATGATTTATGCAAAAGACAACTATTCCATCGCTAAATGCATTACAGATGAAAAAGCACCGTGACTGCTCATTAAAGTTCATCCGAGAGAATGTGGATGCGTCATTTAGGTGGGTGAACTTATGTTGTTAGGCCCTTTATGGTGAAAGATGTGGGTAGTTTTATAAAAGAAGTCAACAATGTTAGTGGGACATTTATGAGCTGCTTAAAAGATGAGAGTGATTACTAGCTTATGGCTGCCATTTGGGGAAGGAATTTGCTCCAACCACTTCCCCTAGTGAGCGATAAGAGAAGATTTTATCGTAATAATTGACTACTTTATGAAGTTAATAGAGGCAACATTGTTGGCAAAGACTACTGACAAATTTTATAGAATTTTTGTGGGGATATATTATCTGTCGACATACGATATTGCTTATAATAGTGACAAATAATGGAATACAATTTGCATGTAATGGCTTTGGTAAGTATTTTCAAAGTTTAGGGAATCAATTGAAGCTATCTTTAGTATATCATTCTAGAAGTAACAAGTGAAGGCAGCAAATAAGTTAATTGTTAACCTCCTACCAAGGCTGAAGGTGCAAAAAGGAATTGGATTGATTTGTTTCCTTTAGTATTATGGTGTTACAGATAACTCCTACAGCCTCTAACCAGATCCCTTTAGAGCTATCTCATGGGTCAAAAGATTTATTACACTTGACTATAAAGTCCAAAACCTGCGAGTAGGAGCTTCAATCGTCGAAGGGGATTCAAGATAGATAAGAAAATGAAAAAAAAACAATTGGTTGTGTTTGATTTGATAGAAGAAACACATAACTTATCAAAAATTTGACAAGAACAAATAAAAAGGCGGGTGTCAAAATATTTTTATCAATGTACCAGGATAAATCAATTCATTGAAGGAAATTTGTTTTAATGAAGGTTGATGTCGTAATAAAATCATGTACTTTGGAAAGCTCAATGCAAATTGGAGTAAACCATGCATTGCCAAAGATGCACTTCTCATTAGCGCTTACAAACTTTCCACTCGTGAAAGCAAAAACATGGCTAATACATGAAGCAGAGATATCTAAAGAGATATTATCCATAAAAGGGCCAGGGAAGTCCTTTTTATTTCTTTGAATATTATAACAGTTATTTTTTACTATGAAAGAAATCATATACTTGTATTCACATTTACTTAACTTGGTGATGTTATGCAAATTTTCTTGATGAACTAATAAAATTTACTCATTTAATTAACGAGTATAAAACCTACTCAATTCAATTATATTCAAAAATATTTGACGACGTGAATCATTAAATGTTTGGGGAATAATTGACTACAATCGAAGTTGAATTTTGTTTAGTTAGTAGGGATCTCAAATCGGTACAATCAGTTTTAAATTGATAAGCACAATTTATATCACGTAATCAAATTGATAAATATAAAGTCATATCAATTGATAAAACATGCAATCAAGAAATGAAGCATGAAATCAAAATAATGTTAAGTGTGAATTTAAAATTGATCGATATGCAAAATCAATATTATAAAATTTATAACACTAAGTCACTAACAATACAAATTAAACATTCCTTTAGAAATTAACCAAATATAGAATAACATTCTTAAGTCATAACAATAACAATTATCTGGCAAAAATATTTAACGCTAGCAATTAACTAAACTAAACATACATAACAATAATAATTAATAAATACAAGAACACTAGCTTGTACAGATTCTTAAGGTATACCTTATTTCTATCCATTTTTTTCAAGTTTCAACGTTCTTGATCAATATTGTATATCATCAAAAAATGACATTTTCCTCATGATATATTGTCAAATATCATGAATATGCCCTCCTATTTATAGAAAACGAGAGAAGAAAAGAGAATACAACAAGTGATGTGAGACTAAAAAATACATAATGTTTGTCACAAACGACTAGGCGGATAGATAGAAACAAACCGTGCCGGTTGTGCGGTTAGACAAGCTAACCGCACGACTACACAGCTAGAGATAATATCAACAAGGACGCTCTGGCCTCTATCTGCAAGCATGCGACAGACAACTCCAAGAGTAACAACTGCGGTTAGATTGAAGCTAACCGGCTGTTCGCGACAACGATTAATCTCGATTGATCGACAGACCTGGCTCTAACAGACAAGAACGGTAAAACCTTGATAGTCACCAGACCGCACCGCCATTGACACTGATCACCAGATTGCACTGCAGTTCACCCTTGCTGATCGCCAAACCAAGTCGTCAGATCGCCAGGACTTGAGCTCAATCATCCGTGCGGTCTATGTTATTGAAGACGCGCCTCAGGCACGCCTAAGGCTCAAGGCTCACCAGACTCAGAGGTTTGTGCCTCCGTGCGCCTTATTTGCGCCTTAGAAATATAAAAGGTGCGCCTGAGCAATATTTTTGTTTTTAATTTTTTTCTTCAAAAATTAAGAAAAAATAATGTAAGAACTCAATAATTTTTTATTGATTTTGTGTTTGTGAAAAACAATTGTGCGTTGAAACTTAATATGATGCAAGTGACCACATTAATTCTATTTTTTAAGAGATAAAAATGATGACAATGAATGATTAATTAGTAGACTAGATAAAAAATTTGATCGAGAAGCTGAAATGATGTTTGATGCAGATTATTTAAAATGGATGTGGATGCGCCTTGCTTTCTTCAGGCGTGCGCCCGCACCTTGCGCCTAGGCTCCAAGACCCCTTTGCGCCTTGGTGTGCCTTGTGCCTTTAATAACTGAGCGTGCAATAACACAGCCAGATCTACCAAATAGGCAGTTCGCAAGACCAACCGGTCAGTCTGCCAGTCCTGTCTGCCAAACTAGACCGCCAGTCTGCCCGGACTCCACATGTTCTATCACTCCCCCTCAAGCTGGAGCATATATGTCAATCATGCCCAGCTTGTCACAGACGTCTGAAACAGAGAATGCTGGTTTGATAGCTTTTTATCAGAGGTGACAAACGGAGTGCAGATTTGATTTTTTAACACATTTCTTTGATAAAATGGCTGTCAACTTCAATATGCTTTGTCTTCTCATGAAAAACTGGATTCTTCGAAATATATATAGTTGTCTTGTTGTCACAGAACATTGGCAAGTGATGATTATAGACTTCTCCTAAATCAAGCATAAGTGCCCGTAACCATTTCAGCTCAAGTAGACAAAGTCATGCTTCTGTATTCAGCTTCAGTACTCGACCTGTACACAGTAAACTATTTCTTGCTCTTCCAGCTAACCAGATTTCCTCCTACAAAAGTGCAAAAACCAAACGTAGATTTTCTATCTTCCTTGTCATCAACATGACTGACCTCAGAGTAGGCTTCAACCCTCAAATGGTTATTCTTCTGAAATAGAAGTCCTTTCCCCGGATATCCTTCCACATATTTCAAGTTTTTTAGAGCATATTGAAGATGACACTTCTTAGGAGCTTGCATAAATTAACTCACCCTTCCCACCACATAATAGATATCCGGTCTTGTGACTGTCAGATAAATGAGTTTTTTCACAAGCCGTCTGTACCTGACGCTATCTGAAAGAAATGAATCCTCACTCCAACACTTGTCATCACATATGACCATTGAACATCGAACAGGTTTAGCCTGAAGAAGACCAGTCTCTTGTAAAAGATCCAATGCATACTTCCGTTGTGAGAGCACTACTGAGTCGCGCTTACGCGAGATCTCTATCCCCAAAAAGTACTTAGGAAACCCCATATCTTTCATAACAAAGTGTTGAAGATGATGTTTCTTCGTTAGATCAATCCCTTGCTTATCATCACCTGTAAGAAAAATGTCATTCACATAGACAGCAAGAACAACTAGCTCTGTAGAAGTCTTGCGTATGAAGAAAGAGAGATTTGCAGAACTCCGAGTGAAACCAATGACATAGATAACTTTGCTGAACTTATCGAACCAAGCCCGCGGGCTTTGCTTAAGATCATAGATTGTCTTCCACAACCTACACACCTGAGACTCTCCCGAGCAACATACCTAGGAGGTTGCTCCATGTATACTACTTCTTGCAAATCTCCATAAAGGAAGACATTCTTAACATTTAACTGAGACATCTCCCAATCTTTGTTAATGACCACAGAAAAGAGAGCACAGATCGTGGTAATGCGAGCAATTGGAGAGGCGTCAAAGATGTCCACACCATAGGTCTGAGTAAAACCTTTGGCAACGAGCTGAGCCTTATAGAGATCGTGGTGCCATCAGGATGAAACTTGATTACAAAGGCCCAACGACAGCCAACCACATCCTCTCCTTGTGGCGTAGGGACAAGGGTCCAAGTACCCCTCCTGATTAAAGTCTTCATCTTCTCGTCCATAACAGCTTTCCAATGAGGAATATCAAGAGCTTCTTGATAGGTAGTCGGGGTGACAGTGACCGAGAGAGCGAGAACAAAACTTTTGCAAGAGGGGGATAGACGAGCATATGAGACAACATCATGAATGGAATGCTAAGTGCATGTCCGATCCCCCTTCTGAAAAGCAATGGGAAGATCAAGGTCCGACCTGTCTGCAGTATCAGATCCATCTGTCGGAGAGACTGCTGGCCCGGGAATTGTCAGCAACGGCTCGGGTAGAGAAGCAGTGTCAGGAGAAAAAGATGGAGAATCAGATACTGGTGTAGAAAGAGGAGGAAGAGTAGACTTAGGTAGAGGTGCAGAGACAATAGCTAGAGAAGAGGGACGATCAGACAGTGAGAGAGTAGAGGTGCGAGGAAAGTAAGGAGCATCTTCAAAAAGAGTGACATCAACGGAAACATACTGTTTCCGGAGAAGAGGATCATATCACCGATACCCCTTTTGAGTTGGACGGTAGCCAAGGAAGATGCACTTAACAGAGCGAGGAGATAGTAGAGGAATTGAGACGGACCACGTCCACTGGAGTGGCCTCCACAGCCACTGGGATTGCCCTGACGAGCTTGATGAGTAACAATGTCATGAGGAGGTGGAGAGGCAAGCAAAGGACGCTGAAGAAGGGTAGTGACAACAGAGATGCGCGCAGCAGTGACATCAAGAGTAGGAGAGTCAGTCTCTCCAAGAATTTGTTGTCGGATCATATCATAAGACTCTGGCAAACGCAGCAGATAACACACCACCAGAAGTTCCTGGAAGTGTTTTTGTTGCTCAGCAAGATCAACAGAGAAGGGACGATGCTGAAGAAGCTCAACACCAAGAGCTTGGACTTCCTGATAGGCAGCAACAAGAGTCATCCTGGGACGGGCAAACAGATCCGCATATAATGTGTTTATACATGAAGTTTGAGATCCCTTGGAGTATAGAGCAACAAGATGAGTCCAAGCAACCTTAACCGTCTCATCATGGCGAATGATGAGAAATCACTCATGAGAAAGACTATTAACAAGTCATGTTCTATCCAGAGCGTCACTAGCGTCCCAGTCATCAAAAACGACAAATCCTCGTGCAGGAGGATCATCAATGAGATGATGACGCTTACGCTGAGACCGTAACAAAAATGCGAAGGAAACACTCCAATCTGAATAATTTGGGCCGATGAGCTTGGAAGCAGTGCCAAGATTGCCGGAAGAAGTGGGGATTGAGGGGGCGGTTAAAACAGGAGGCGCGGACAGAGAGAGACTGCTCGAAGAAAGCGAGACCGCAAAAAGCGCAAGGAGAGCGAAGAGACCGCTCGAAGAGAGCGAGATCACGAAAAGCGCGAAGAACAATAAGAAAGAAGGCGGAAAACTCTAACCGCGCGGTTAGAGAAAGCACACGAGAGGAGAAAAGGGGCGGGAGGGAGAGCCACAACAGGGCCAGAAAGCAAAGAGAAGAGGAACGCGGTTAAGAAAGAATACCGCACAAACCACAAGGAGAGAAGAAGGCGGTTGAGTAACCGCACAAAGTAAAGCAAAGAGAAGAGCAAGCGGTTAAAAAAGAACAGACCGCCTGCACTGTCGCACACCAAAAAAAATGAAATCAGAGCAAATGGACCGGCGAGCTCTGATACCATGTGAGAAAATTTAAATAAAAGGATTTTTTTATTGCTCCAAAAGTGAATAATACATGAGTATGCCACCTATTTATAGAAAACGGGGGGGGGGGGATACAACAAGCGATGTGAGACTACAAAATACATAATGTTTGTAATAGGCGACTAGGCAGATAGAAAAAACAGACCGCGCGGGTTGTGCGGTTAAACAAGCTAACCGCACGACTACACAACTAGAGATTATATCAACAAGGACGCTCTGGCCTTTATCTGTCATCATGCGACAGACAACTCCAGGTGTAACAGCTGCGGTTAGATTAAAGCTAACCGCCAGTCTGCAACAACGATTAATCTTGGCTGATCGACAGACCTGACTTTAGCAGACCAGAGTGGTAAAACCTTGATAGTCACCAGACCGCACCGCCATTGACACTGATCACCAGACCGCATTGCGGTTCACCTTTGCTGATCGCCAGACCAAGTCGTTAGACCGCCATGACTTGAGCTCAATCATTCGTGCGGTAACATAGCCAGATCTACCAGATAGGCAGACCGCAAGATCAACCCGTCAGTCCGCCAAACCAGGCTGCCAGTCTGCCCAGACTCCACATGTTTTAACATCGGTAATATATCGTGAAATATCCATGTATTGACAATCATAATACAAAATGATATTTTTCATAGATACTAGTGTTTTGTTTTTTTCTAAAATGACATCGTTAAACATGTTGGACATGCCCGATGACATCCACAACAGTGTTGAAAATAAATTCCAAAATACCCTAAAGTTCCATTTAATGTTCTCGTTGCGATGGGAGATTAAATAGACCAAAGACCATGCTGAATGCTTCTCGAAGAGTGGAAAGAGGCTGACGCTTCGAGACATGCATGCGGACTATGTCCAACTCCATAGTATGTTTCAATGAACGGGAGTCAGCAATGTATGCCAGAGTGAAGTCCTCAGAGTAGTCAAGTTCTTGTTAGAGGTGTTCAACCTCATATAAGCATGTGGCAGTGCTAGAGGAGTCTTTTTGAGTTCAAGAGGACGCTAAGTGAGCTCGCACACTTGGATAGAGCTACCAATTTGTGAATAAGTCTGTCAAGCTTGAATTCATATCTCAAAGTCATGGTCCATAAGCATGTAGCTACGATAGAATAAATGAGACATGGAGTGGAGAAGTCATGAGACCACCAGAGAAATGTCAGCATCCCACTTTCACCACGAGTGTTTTGTACTAGGAGGTTGAATAATGGTCCCATCAATGTACCCATACAATTGATGGATGCTAATGACATGTTGCGCCGTCCGAGACCATTAACGAAAGTTGGAACCGTCCAAAGGCACGATGGTAATTCAAAAGTAGCTGGAGGAACCATGGGTCCGCGTATGATCGCTACCCGGAAAGTTCGTAATAGGAGAGGGGGTCTGAACACTCGAATTCGATGAGCCCGCCATTTAGATACTCCAAACCGCAAATCGAAGTTCGTGGGAAGGACCTTGCGGGAAATATGCTCACTGGAATAGAGCTCACGGGAGCTCGCAGGAACGAAGATCATGGGAATGGAGATTGCTAGAATAGAGCTGACGGGATCTCTCGGGAACAAAGATCGCAGTCGATTGCGTTTATAGTTTACGTCTCGGGCTTGCGACGTGATCCAACTCACATTGTCGTAGTCCAGAGCAGAGCTCGTAGTGTCATTGTCTAGATCAAAGCAGAGATTGGGAAGATGACACATGTAGAGTTTATAGAGCTCGATCCAAAGATTGTCTTCATTCCGGAGTTTGCAGACGTCCATAGCTCCGATTGAGGATCTGCCGAGTGGTGGAGCATCCACAATTCATAGGCAGGTAGAGCTCGAAGGTAGGAGTTCGCAAGCAGGTAAAGCTCAAAGGTGGTAGTTCACTGGCAGGTAGTGCTCACAAGTATTGCAAATGGAGTTCACAGACACGTGAGGTTCAACCGAGTAGTGGTGCGTCTGAAAAATCTAAAAGGCATCTGAACAGAATTTGTTGCTGCTAGATGCAGGAGCCAAAATCTGAAGGAGCTCGCAAGAAGTCGCAAGAGCTCGCAGGAAGGAGCTCGTGTTGCAGCTGCTCAAACAAAAGAGAGCAGCGAAAGAAACACCCTCTCTGATACCACGTTGATACCTCTATATATATGCACAAAGGGTGGAGAATCCAAACCAATATTTGTGGTGTGGGAAAAAAATAAGTAGCAATAAATGGGCCATTATAGTGGACTTTAAGCTTTAATTCAACTGTATAAGCTCTACCACTGATCTGAATCACAAGAATGGATGACGAAGGAGAAGAAAATTGGATTTGTAATTCGTAAGGAAAATTTTAAATTTTAGCAATACAAGAAGGACAAATGATTTCGTTATTAAGTTGGGTGATCAAGATATTTCCCGTAGTGAGTGTTTTAAATATCTTGGATCGATAGTTCAAAAAGACGGAGGTATTGATAAAGATGTGACACATAGAATCCAAGCGGGTTGGTTGAAGTGGAGAGGCGCGTCAGGATCTTATGTGATCGTAAAGTACCACTAAAACTTAAGGGCAAGTTTTACCGTACTGCAATTAGACCCGCGATGCTCTATGGTTCTGAGTGCTGGGCAGTGAATTGTGTACATGAGCAAAAAATGGGAGTTGCGGAGATGAGAATGCTTGGGTGGATGTGTGGACACACGGGATTGGATAAAATTAGGAATGAAAGTATCAGGGATAAGACAGGAGTAGCACCAATTGCAGAGAAGATGCGAGAAGCTCGTCTAAGATGGTTTGGACATGTACAAAGGAGACCATTAGAGGCACCTGTTAGGCGTTGTGAGTCTAGTCACTAGGCATGTTAAACGAGGGAGGGGTAGACCAATAAAGACTTGGAATGAAACTGTAAGGAAAGACATGATGTGCTTAGGTATTAGTGAGATTATGACAAAAGATAGGGCGCAATAGCGGCAAAGGATCCATATAGCTGACCCCACTATAGTGGGTTAAAGGCTTGAATGTTGTTGTTGTATCCGACCTGAATATTCAATTGTCTGTGAAAGTTGCAACCAAATTCCCTATTCTGCTGGAGAATATTCAATATCATTAATGTGCTTGCTACATTCGATGAAGAGTATTTACCCAACAGAGGTGAACCATAGTTTCTTTAGGGAAAGTATTTCTAGAGTAATGATGAATGATATTAGGCCCTATTGGGCTCCTCATTTTTGGTGTGGTGCCCCACCCCTAAAACAACGGAATTCACTATGTTGTGGCAATCCAGATTCCCCTCAATGTCGCATGTCTTTATTCTCTAACTATGGTTTGAAGCCGCGTTCGATTACTGCAAAAGCAAGTCTATTTTGTTCTAAATAAGATCCTGTCAAAAACCAAAATTTTCCTCCTCGTTCATCTGTCTAGGGTACCACCTGGCAGAATTCCCTCCCGATGATGCCTGAGAGCATCCGATAGCTTGACAACGACTGTCCGGCAATGTTTCTCGTGAGCATCTCCACACTGAGCATGAGAATCTCCTCCCCACCGAAGTCAGAGTGGACCTGTGACTACAAGTTTCTTGCCGACATCTCTCCCTTCCTGCTAGGGTTTCAATTTCTTTTTTCCTTCTAGTTTCTCCTCTACATCAATAGTTTTTTCGACATACTCTTTTCTACTAGTTTTGTGATTGTGACCATTTTCTTTTCGCTATTTGTAGTTGCTTGCTTTCCTGCTCATTTTTATGACCCCCTTTCTTTTCACTATTTGTTGCTGCTAGATTGCACTCTTCTTTTTTTACTGTACTACATGAATGGCAGTTTGTAAATTTTATTGGGTATATTTGTAACTGTAATTGCATTTTGAACATAATTTATAGATCCATTCAATGGTCTGAACTGTTTTCTATAGCAATAATTTCAATATTTTGAAACTATTTTATTTTAAAAACTTTGCACTAGGGTGTAACTTTTTTTCTCAATTGAATGCTCAAAAGTTTTCCTTTAACCGATACATTCAATGAGGTGTTTCCATTCATTGAAACCAATGCCTGCTATCAGCTGTCTAACAATTTTTGAATTGCCATTTCACCATGTCTAAATGTTTAATTTGGAAGTGAAGGTGACTCGGATTCAAAGCACTAAGTTCTTAAACCGACAGTTCTGCTCCCCTAATTCTCTAATCATTCTTGCATCATTAGGTGTTTGGCAGGGAATTCATTCAAACTTTTTTGTTTAAATATCATTGAGTATATGCAATTTTTTTTATAAATGACACATTTTACCAGCAAGTAATGATAATATCTTGTAAGTTTTTCTGACAATCAGTTTTGAACATCAGTCTTTTTTATGCTACCCTTGTTTTTTCCCTTTTGAGTTGCTATCTTGTGATGCTATTAGATATCCATTTGTTGCTGATGGTATTTTAAAGCAACTGTGAGGAAAAACAATAGGAAGGTGAAGAGATGTATTGTTTTATTTTTGTAAAGGCTCACAATGGCTTCTTTATGAGGACACATTTGGGCAAGTATGTGTATTTCTTAAGAATGTATAGTAAATTAGTAATATACTAATTCCACATATACATTATTGGTATTCAAGAGAAACAAAACAATAAATCGAGAATTTTGGTGAAGAAATAGTTGAATATACGTGTTAGACGCGGTTTTATTTTACGTTTATTCATTTCTCATTTAAGTGTTCTTGTGATATGTCACGTGTGTTTGTAACATATATATATATATATATATATATATATATATATATATATATGAATGCTATGCCCGGTTTAGGGCGGCATCCGACTAATTTAATTCTCCCGTTCTACTTGGTATCAAAGCCTAGGTCGCCGTTCCACCTCTTCCGCGCTCGGCTCCCAATCCGCCCAGTCCGCCCCTTGCTCCCGCTCGCCCACTCCCGCTCCGCTCCTCCCGCGCGTGGCCGCTCACGCTCTGCCTGCTACCGTAGCAGCCCCTCCCTCTTGTTCTTCACACCGGACGGTCCGCCCAGTCCGTCGGAAGGAGCGTCCGGTCGTTTTTTTCCTTCTTCGACCGCCTTCCTTCAGTGCCTCTTCTTCTCCGCAGCGTTTCTCTTTGGCGGTCTTCTCCACCCGGTTTTTCCGGGCAGCCCGGTGTCTCCGGCCATTTTGTCCTCCATGGGGGTTGCCGGGGACATCATGCTCACATCCTCCGGTGTCCTCTCCGGTGGTTTGATCTAATGGCCACTTGTAGGATGCGGTTCCATCTGATTTGAGCACTCCGTCTTTTTTTTTTCGCTTCTCTTTGATGGATGATTCCTCCCACATCTCCTCGGCACCTCACACAGGTGCTGTTCACGGTTCCTCTGCAGATCCTTCTCGGAGCCACAACCAGTCTGGTTCGTTGAAGATAACTACTGTTGCCTTGGATGACACGAATTATCTGGAATGGTTTAGGGCAGCACAACATGCTATTCGCAGTCACTAGCTATACAGACACATTGATGGTACCACTGTTGAGCCACCACGTACCGCTCCCTCTTGGAGAAAATGGGATGCAGACAATTCATTGATTGTCTTGTGGTTACTTCACTCGATGTCCCACTAGGTGTATCACATCTATATGTTGTTGGACTCTGCTTATGAAATTTGAAAACAGGCCCGTGACAGCTACTCTCAGGTAGGCAGTTTGACCCAGATTTATGAACTCACTCGCCGTATTTTGGAGCTGAAGCATTGAACCATGACCGTGTTTGCCTACTATTCTGAGTTCGAACGTTTGTATCAAGAGTTGGATTACTTCAACACCTTTACTGCCGCTTTCAATGTCGATGCGCATGCCCTACAGAAGGATAAAGATCGTTTCCGGGTTCATGTCTTCCTTATGGGGCTCAACATGAAGTTTGACGCCGTTCGCCTGCATGTCCTCCACCGTGAGCCTCTTCCCTCTTCAGGAGGCTTTCATTATGCTCCTCAGTGATGAGAATCGTTGCGCTCTCTTGGTTCCTCTACTGATCACTCTGCCAGCTCCTCTACTGATCACTCTGCGCTGGCCGAGATTTCTCGAGGACCTTCTCCTGTATGCAGCCACTGTGGGAAGAAAGGCCATACCAAGGACGTATGTTTTCGTCTGCATCCTCACCTTGCTCTAGCTGGTCGGGGTTCTACTGCTCGTGGGCAAGGTGGGCACCGTGGTGGTGGCCGTCAGACTGGTGATCGCACTCAGTACTCTGCGCACTCGATTGAGGTTCAGGAGGACACCTCTGGGGTCCTGTCTGCTATGGAGCTAGAGGCTTTTCGTCGTATGTTGTGTGGCCATACTGACCCTACACCGGCTGCTTCTACTGTTGCGTTTGCTACTTCTGGTCTCTCCAGTGCTCATGCCGTGTCTTCCTCCTCTTCCGAGTGGATCATCGACTCGGGTGCTACAGATCACATGATTGACTCTGCCTCAGGTTTTACCTCATATACCCCTCTTTCTGGTCGTGATAACTGATAAGGTCATTGCTGCTAATGGTTCTCTCTCATCCATCGCTTGTTCTCATGACCTCTCACTGTCCTCAGTTTTGCATGTCCCTTCATTTCCCCACAATCTTCTCTCCATTAGTCACTTGACTTTTCCTTTAAATTGCTCCGTAATCTTTTTCCCGGATGTTTGTGTGTTTCATGACCTGGATACGAAGCGAACGCTTGACAGTGGTAGAAACGTTGGCGGGCTGTACTTGCTGAACCAGTCATTATCTCCCAGTGCTCTTTCTTCCACCAGATCTCCGACGTTACACGACCTCCAGCGCTGACATCAACGTCTTGGCCACCCTCCGACTTTATATCTTACTAAACTGTTTCCTGCTTTCAATCGTTTAATTAAGTCGTTTTCTTGTGACACTTGTGAACAGTCCAAACATATTCGTCATAGTGTCAGTCATATGTCTTTTCCTAGTTCATCTCCGTTTGATGTTATCCATTCTGATGTTTGGGGTCCCTCCCCGGTGTTATCTTTATCTGGCTATAAATGGTTTGTTACTTTTATTGATTGTCATTCTCGTACTACTTGACTTTATTTATTAAACGAAAATGTGATTTGCTTGCTTGCATTCAGTCCTTTCATAAAACGGTGGTGCTACAGTTCAGCGACACAATCCGTGTCCTTCGTAGTGATAATGGTGGAGAATATGATGACCGCGGAGCGTTCGGTGCCTATCTTGCCGATTCATCAAACCACACATGTCCACACTTCTACTCAAAATGATGTCGCTGAACGGAAAAATATGCACTTGCTGGAGGTTGCTCGGTGTTTGCTGCTTGCCATGCACCTTCACAAGTCCTATTGAGGTGATGTGGTACTCACGGCCGCACACCTTATTAACCGTCTTCTGTCCCGTTCCATTTCCTATGACACGCCCCTCTCCCGTCTGGCCAAAAAACACATTGCCCACACCTCTCACCTCGCCCCCCCCAACGCATCTTTGGCTCCGTCTGCTTTGGCCATATTCATACCCCGCATCATGATAAACTGGATGCGCTCTCTCTCCGATGTGTATCCGTTGGATACTCTCCTACCACCAATGGGTACCGGTGTTATCACCCTCCCACTAGTCGCTATTACTGCACTGTTGTTGTTACCTTTCGTGAGGGGGAGTCGTTCTTTGGTCCTCATTAGGGGGAGACGGGTAGTAATGGCGACGAGACCATCATCTCTCCTCTCCCGATTGTTGCCTGTCCTCATGTTCCCCTTACTCATGTTCCGCGCACTGCTCCTGTCCCTTCCACCTCTACTCCTCTTATATTATACACATGGTCCGCAGACCCCGAACTGCTAAGCAAGTACAGACAGTGGATGTTCCACCGGTGCCAGTGCCTCTCTCCGATCCATATTCAGATGATGACCTCCATGTTCCTCTTGCTCGTCTTAAAGGTAAAACGGGTGGCACCAAACACCCCATTGCCAACTACGTTTGTTATGCTCATCTCTCTCAGGCTCACAAAAATTTTATCTCATCTCTTTTCTCTATTATGATTCCTAAGATCTGGCAGGAGGCTGTTCAGATACCTGAGTGGAAACAAGCTATGGAAGAGGAAATGTGTCTTGAAAAAGTGGAACATGGTGGCTTGCTAGTCTTTCCCTTGGGAAGTGAACGGTTGGGTCACGCTGGATCTTCTTTGTTAAACAGAATCAAGATGGGGTGGTGGAGCGGTACAAAGCTTGCTTGGTCGCTCAAGGGTATACCCAGGCCCAAGGTATTGACTACCAAGAAACATTTGTCCCGGTTGCAAAGATGAATTCTATTCGAGTGATCCTCTCTTGTGTTGTTAGTCGTGGATGGGTGCTACAACAGCTTGACGTCAAAAACGCGTTCTTGTATGGTGATCTGGAAGAAGAAGTCTACATGACTATCCCTCCGGGCTTTGTTAAAGAAGGGTTCAATGGAAAGGTCTGTCGTTTGCAGAAATTCTTATATGGCTTAAAGTAGTCCCCGAGAGCTTGGTTTGGACGAGTTAATAAGACCATGCTTCAACTAGGCTATGCTCAAGGACAAGCTGATCATACTCTCTTTATCAAGAGGAGAGGAGCGCAGATATCAATTCTTATTGTATACGTGGTTGACATCATCATTACTGGTGATGACCGAGAGGAGATCGTTAACTTGAAAGAACACCTTGGCAGAGAATTTGAAGTCAAGGATCTGAGGAAGTTGAAATACTTCTTGGGAATTTAAGTGGTGGGGTCTCGACGAGCGATCTTCATCTCTCAGAGAAAGTATACCCTTGATCTTCTGGATGAAACTGGAATGCTAGGGCGTGCACCCGTGGATACTCCAATTGAGGCTAATCACAAGATTGATGCGGATACTAGTGAGGAGAAAGTAGATGCTTCAAGATATCAACGATTGGTTGGGAGGCTCATATATTTATCTCATACTTGCCATGATATTACGTATGATGTGGGTGTCCTAAGTAGGTTCATGCACTGTCCCTCAATTCGCCATCGGCAGGCTGCATATTGGGTACTGCGATACCTCAAGAAGTCCCCAGACCGTGGGATTCTGTTCTCTGCAAACCAACCTTTGGAGATTGAAGTGTTTACAAATGCCGATTGGGCCGGTAGTCAGGATGATAGAAAGTACACTACCAGATATTGCTCGTTTGTGGGCGGCAACCTTGTATCATGGAAGAGCAAGAAGCAGAATGTTGTTGCTCGCTCAAGTGCTGAAGCAGAATATAGGGCTATGACGCAAGGAGTTTGCGAGGGATTATGGTTGAAGACAATTCTTCAAGATATGAGTCTCCACGTGAACAAACCAGTTACTATCTACTACGACAACAAGGCTGCCATCAGTATTGCACACAATCCGGTTCACCATGACAGGACGAAACATGTCGAAGTTGACAGACAATTCATCAAAGATCACATAGACAAGGGGATATCTGCATTCCGTTTGCGAGCTCATATGATCAGCTAGCCGATATCTTCACCAAGAGGTTAAGCAACGATAACTTCATAAACAATTCTAACAAGTTGAGAATGATCGATATATATTCCCAACTTGAGGGGGAGAGTTGAATATACGCGTTAGACGCGGTTTTATTTTACATTATTTTACGTTTCAGTCCTTTCTCATTTAAGTGTTCACGTGATATGTCACGTGTGTTTGTAACCTATATATATATATATATATATATATATATATATATATATATATATATATATATATATATATATATATATATATATATGAATGCTATGCCCAGTTTAGGGCATCTGACTAATTTAATTCTCCCGTTCTACTGAAATCACATAATAAGCATCCAATGCTACTCTCTCCTGTTAAATACAAACCTCATAAAAACCTTCCAATAATATAGTGATTGGCAATTAAGAAAAAAAAAGATAATGAATTTCGCTCTGGACTCTTGACAGAAGAAAATTAATGTGTGCTCTGAATCTCTAATGGTGAAGTAGGAGTATGCATCTTTCTATAGTAACATAAATGGTAGCATGTGAATGTTTTGATTTGTGCATGTTTCATCAATTTTTGTGATTTTATCTTTGGAAAACTCATGCTAGCCTTGAGCCACTCGCATTCGACAAATTGGCTTTTATGTTGGGTTCAAAAGTTCAGCATGGTATCAGAGCAAGCCAGGCCGAATGACCCATTTCACTTCACTCAAATAGACAAAAAAGTTCATGTGTTTGAAACCACAAACAATACCAGTGATCGAGGGTGTTGAAAATATAGTCCCTCTTTGGGAACTCATGTAGCTTTCTGGCCCCTTCCACCAGCCACCTACTGTTTGTAAGTTGAATGCTTAAATTCTGCCGCCCTTCGGTTTAGTACATTCACTTTGTGCTTTCAAATAGCTGCTTCACATAATCCTTTTTCTTAATGACTGGTTATGAGGGGCTTCTTCAGTTTGTTAAGAATTCATGCTTTTTTCGCTGATTTCTAATGTCTATGCAAGAAAACAGAACTATAGTTGTTCTCTTATGAAGTTATTGTTTCAGATTGATGGCATTGGGAAGAAAAGAAAGAGACAGACTGGGTTTCAAGTTGGGAAGAAAAAGCGGAAGACAGGATTTTCGGCCTCGACGAAAGCTAAAATAGCCCAAGCCATGGAGGTTGACAAATAATCATTATTGTGTGAAGGACTAGGTGTGTTCCCTACTTGACGTTTTGGCATGCTTCTTGATTAAGAATGCGATTTTTGTAACAAAAAGAGTAGTTTTTTGTATCTTCTCTAGCGCTGCATACTTTAATGATGTATGATTTTTTTGGTTAGTGAGCTAATGCCTTGGCACATTTTCGCTCTTGGAATGTCAATTTGATAAAAATTAGGGTTTGGTGCAGTTGCGGTCGCCAGAACTGCATTTGACAGCAGGCCGTAGAGAGGTGTGCTCGTCCTCGGCTGCCGGGAATGTGTTTCAGGCTTGAGGGAATGCGGAACACTTTATTTGGGTGAATGGCGCACGCCAAAAAGCCTTCTAACCAAATCTTGGCGTACTTGGCACATCTCGAAAAATTCGTTACTCTAATAGAATCTTTTGATCTCCCAAGCGATGCTCCAGATGTTGCTGAGTCAATTATTAATGCAAAATTTATTTTGAGAAACCAAAGTTATTCTAGATATATAAAAAAATTTCAAGCATTTATAACTTTTTTATCAAAGAAAATTCTATTTAATTGTGATGGGGACAAGTCCCTTTATAGAATAAATGGGGATGCGGTTAGTCCACTCCCCATGATTCCATCATCCTAAATGGAGATCATGGGGGGAACCGCCGCACGCGAGATCGACGCGCGTACCGCGCACGTGGGATCCCGTTCCTTGAATTGCCCGGGACCGGCCACCGAGGCCGGCCCCTCTCCCGTCGCTGGAGGGCCGGCTCAAGCCGGCCCGGCTTCCGGCCATCTTAAGGGCCGCACCTCGTGGCCGCGAGGCGCAGCGATCCCGCTGGCTGCTCCGGCCGACAGGAGCCTTTCCCTCCTGCGGCCTCCATGGGAGGTGTGGTGCGGCCGGTCGCTCCCAGCCCTCCGTCTGAGTGTGCTCGGCCGGCCGCCCCCTGCTCGGGCCGGCTCCGGCCGGCCGAGCCTTGCGTCCGGTGTCGGCGCCGTGCCTGGCGGCCGGCGTCGGGGTCGTGCCCGGTGGTCGGGGCCGGACTTGGTGTGCCGCCCGAGCGTGGCCGACCGACCCTTTTCGGCTGATCGACACTGCGTCGGTGGCCCGCCACCTTCGCCGGGGCCGCCCGCCCTTGAGGTGGTGGCCGGTCGCCTCTCTTGCCCTCTTTGGGCGCTTTCCTCGCCGTCTGATCGTCCCGCCACGATCGCGACCGTCTGGTGCGCGGGTAACTACTCGCGTAACCACCACTAGTAGTGGGCGGGGGATGTTAGTGGGGGTCTGCATTTTGTAAAATCAAATATTCAAATAATACACACCCAAAACTATACTTAAAATTATGATATTGGTGGTTACGGTGTGCGGATAGCAGTATAATCACCGTAATCATCTCCCGCAGGTTATAAAAAGGCCCCCTGGTCTCATTTCTCATCTTTCTCTACTCTGCTTTCTCCCTCCACAGGTCAGAGCTCTGTCGGATTCCTCCTATGAGCCACATTCGAGCCACCTTTAATCCACCTTTGAACCACCTTCGACCCACCGCCTCTCCACCAAAATCCTCCCAAGTCCACATGCGAGTTACGAGATGGAAATGCCTGTTACAGCAAGTGCCCATTTACCCGCAACGCCCCAACGAGTAACCTCACTCGAAGCAGCTTGTTGCTCGTTGCGAGCCTAAGTAACTCTCTCTCATCTCTAAAGTGTAACGACGAGCGGCCTGTCTCCCTCGATTCTTCAAGCAAGTTGTAACCAAAAACAGATAGTGAAGTTCGACTGACATAGATCCGACCGAGTGGTTTTTTACCAGGTTGAGAGATTTTCCACGTCAAAACATTGTGTGCATAATCTCTCTCATTGACAGTGTGCGCGCTCGACCGCTCTGTGAGCTAAGACAGTCTAAATTAATCCGGTCCGCTCGGGGCGTCGAGTTTGGCCGTAACAGTTTGACGCCGTTTGTGAGAAACGACTCCCGACATCCTCCGAAGATTTATAAGACAGTACCCTCTATATAACGGTACTTGTGACTTGCACCTATGACAAGCAGGAGCACCCGACCACCAATGGATCACCTCCTGTAGGGCGCGTTGAGCCGACTCCCTACCACTCGCTCGTCAGCGCGACTCTCGGCGGTGAGGCCGCGCTCCCGCCCGTAGCCGATTTGGAAGGGCGCATGCAGCAAATGGATGAGCGTCATGTCGAGATGCTCGCCCTCCTCCAGAATATCGCGACTCCTCTTCAGCCTCCCGCGCCCGTTAATCCCCCTCCTCCAGCTTAGGATCTTGTTCCGCCTCAGCAAGCCCCCACGGGGAAATGAATATGAAGAATTTTCGGATGCTGCTAGTTCCACGCACCCCGCTCATGAGGCACACGTGGGATCCCATTCCTTTAATTGCCCGGGACCGGCCACCGAGGCCGGCCCCTCTCTCCCGTCGCTGGAGGGCCGGCTCAAGCCGGCCCGGCTTCCGGCCATCTTAAGGCCCGCACCTCGTGGCCGCGAGGCACGGCGATCCCGCTGGCTAGTCCGGCCGACAGGAGCCCTTCCCTCCTGCGGCCTCCATGGGAGGTGTGGTGCGGCCGACCGCTCCCCGCCCTCCGTTTGAGTGTGCTCGGCTGGCCGCCTCCCGCTCGGGTCGGCTCCGGCCGGCCGCGCCTTGCGGCCGGTGTCGGCGCCGTGCCCGACGGCCGGCGTCGGGGTCGTGCCCGGTGGTCGGGGCCGGACTTGGTGTGCCGTCCGAGCGTGGCCGACCGACCCTTTTCGGCTGATCGGCACTGCGTCGGTGGCCCGCCACCTTTGCCGGAGCCGCCCACCCTTGAGGTGGTGGCCGGTCACCTCTCTTGCCCTCTTTGGGCGCTTTCCTCGCCGTCTGATCGTCCCGCCACGATCGCGACCGTCCGGTGCGCGGGTAACTACTCGCATAACCACCACTAGTAGTGGGGGGGGGGCATGTTAGTGGGGTCTGCATTTTGTAAAATTAAATATTCAAATAATACACACCCAACACTATACTTAAAATTATGATATTGGTGGTTACGGTGTGCGGATAGCAGCATAATCACCGTAACCATCTCCCTCAGGTTATAAAAAGGCCCCCTGGACTCATTTCTCATCTTTCTCTACTCTGCTTTCTCCCTCCACAGGTCAGAGCTCTTTCGGATTCCTCCTATGAGCCACATTCGAGCCACCTTTAATCCACCTTCGAACCACCTTCGAACCACCTTCGACCCACCGCCTCTCCACCAAAATCCTCCAAAGTCCACATGCGAGTTACGAGATGGAAATGCCTGTTACAGCAAGTGCCCATTTACCCGCAACGCCCCAACGAGTAACCTCACGCGAAGCAGCTTGTTGATCGCCGTGAGCCCAAGTAACTCTCTCCCATCTCTAAAGTGTAACGACGAGCGACCTGTCTCCCTCGATTCTTCAAGCAAGTTGTAACCAAAAGCAGATAGTGAAGTTCGACCGACATAGATCCGACCGAGTGGTTTTTTTACCAGGTTGAGAGATTTTCCATGTCAAAACATTGTGTGCATAATCTCTCTCATTGACAGTGTGCGCGCTTGACCGCTCTGTGAGATAAGACGGTCTAAATTAATCCGGTCCGCTCGGGGCGTCGAGTTTGGCCGTAACAGTTTGACGCCGTTTGTGGGAAACGACTCCCAACATCCTCCGAAGATTTATAAGACAGTACCCTCTACATAACGGTACTTGTGACTTGCTCCTATGGCAAGCAGGAGCACCCGAACCACCAATGGATCACCTCCTGTAAGGCGCGTTGAGCCGACTCCCTACCACTCGCTAGTCAGCGCGACTCTCGGCGGTGAGGCCGCGCTCCCGCCCGTAGCCGATTTGGAAGGGCGCATGCAGCAAATGGATGAGCGTCATGTCGAGATGCTCGCCCTCCTCCAGAATATCGCGACTCCTCTTCAGCCTCCCGCGCCGGTTAATCCCCATCCTCCAGCTTAGGATCGTGTTCCGCCTCAGCAAGCCCCCAGGGGAAATGAATATGAAGAATTTTCGGATGCTGCTAGTTCCACGCACCCCGCTCATCGAGGCGCTGAAGGCGGGCACCATCATCATTTGGAAGAAGTAGCATGTGCGCCACCAGGTGAAAGACTCACCCGCGAGGAGATACGTGAGGTGATTGACCAAGAATACAAACAACTTCGACGACGGGACATCTTTGTGCGCCGCCTTGTCCACCAGGGCTCCCCGCTCTCCCTAGGTTCTAGCTCATCCATTCCCGCGTGGCTTCAAGCTCCCTAACATTGAGACGTTTGACAGAACATAGGATCCGCTCGAACACGTCAACCATTTCCTCACCATAATGAGGATTTTTAGCGCCCCAGATCTGCTGCTCTGTCAAGTATTCCCAACCACTCTAATGGGTAAGGCTTGTACCTGGTTTCATTCTCTTCGAGAGGGAACCATTTTCAACTTTGCAGAGTTAGCACTCTAATTTTTCAGAATAGTTTCTGGCCAATCGTAGAATCATTCGGGATCCCTCACACCTCTCAGGTATCTGACAGAATGAGGGAGAATCCCTCAAATATTTCTTTCGCCGTTTCACCTCAGAAGCACGACAAATTTCGGGGGTCGACCCCGAACTTCTCATGGGCATCTTTCTCGGAGGACTCCGCCCAAGCGACTTCTATTCGACACTCATGAGGAAACTATGCCTAGTTATCTAGACCTTGTTCATCGGGTTGAAGCCCAGATAGCAGCCGACGAGACTATTGAAGCGCACCGCCATCAGTTTGAAGGTGAACAAAAAAGGAAGAGGGGCAGGAGAAGGCCCCTGTAAGACAAGATAAGTGACCCCAGGAAGAACGTCGAAACGATGACCGTCGCCGTGACCCACCAAGGTATTGGGGTCAGCAACCGCCCCGAGAATGCACTCCATTGAATACTACTCAGACTAATGTACTGTATAAAATCCAGGATGATCCGGTATTCTAGTGACCAAGAGTGTCGCGGCCGAGCCCAAGAAGCGACCAGTCGAAATACTGCGAGTTTCATCGTACGACTGGTCACACTACAAAAGAATGTTCCGGACTAAAAAATGAAATCGAGCGCCTTGTCTGCCAAGGACTCATTGGAAGGTTTCTGCAAGGACAAATACAGGGCCAACAAGCACCGCACCAAGAAAGAGAGCAGTAGAACGCTCTACAGGTGGCCCTGACACCAAACAAATGGTCAACAATATCGAAACCATCGTCAGACCCCCATTCCTCTCTACCCAAGTATTCTCAGTTGAACAACAGAAGGAGCTCGCAAGAATAGGAAACTCAACTTTCACCATCTCCTTTGGTGATGAAGACCTCGAAGGGTTGCAAACCCCCCCCCCCCCCATCAGGACCCGCTCGTCATCAGCGTAGGAGTTGGAAACCCCTGTTTCAACGTCAAAAGAATCCTCATAGACAAGAAGAGCTCAATCATTTTTTTATTCTTATCCACTATCTATAACATGAAACTCACCAAACAACATCTCAGTCCCGCCGCAGGACCTGTATATGGCTTCAGCAACTACCCAGTTCCCGTTCAGGGAACAATTATGTTGCCAGTGACAATGAGTGAATTCCCGAGGCAGACTACTCATGACATCCAGTTCATCATCATCGACTCAAGTTTACCCTACAACGTCATCTTCAGAAGGCCGGTCCAGTCTGTTTTTGCAGCAATTTCGTCAATTCCACACTTATCTATAAAGTTCCGACCCCTGGGGGTATAAGGGTTCGCGGGAACCAGGAAGCAACTCACACCTGCTACTTAAGGCAGGCTCAGCCAGCAGTAGCAACCACCTTTGATGTCATTGACGCCGATCTGTGCAGCAAAACCGCTATTGAACAAGGAAGCTCTCATTAAGAGAGGAAGCTCTCATTAGGAGAGGAAGACCCTCCGCCAATCAAGAACTCAGTACCACATTCATCCTTGTTATTTTTTATTTATTTATTATTTTCCCTGTATTTCGATTTTCAGTCTCTTACTTTATATGATGTAAAAGTCGAGAGTCACGACTCGCGTAAACTATCTTTAATTTGATCATATTGCATTGTATTTTTCTTATATAATGTACCATGACCTCTTAGGCTAGGCTGGGCCACTCCCCGAATCGAATCCTTTCATTCTCCGACGAGCAATTCCTGACCAGGCTCGACCACTTCTAAATCGAATCTTTACATTCTCAGGAAGCTAACTCTTTGGCCAGGCTAGGCCACTCCCTGGATTGAATCCTTACATTCTCCGGCGAGCAATTCCCGACCAGGCTCGATGACTTCTGGATCGATTCTTTACATTCTCCGGAAGCTAACTCTTTGGCCAGGCTAGGCCACTCTCCAGATCGAATCCTTACATTCTCCGGCGAGGAACTCACACCCAGGCTAAGTCGCGTAACCGGATTGAATCCTACATTCTCCAGCGATCGGATCGAATCATTACATTCTCCGTCGTTACTGCAAGCCAACGCCCGACATTACTAGGGCATGCCCCCCTCGCGGTTGCACAATCAGATCAAAACCTTACATTCTCTGACACCCAGATCAAATCCTTACATTCTCCGGCAATCGGCTCATAGCCAGGCTAGGTCGTGCAATAAGATTGAATCCTTACATTCTCTAGCGATCAGATCGAATCATTATGTTCTCCGATGTTACTGCATGCCAACACCCTTACATCGCCAGGGCATGCCCCCTCGCGGTCACACAGTTGGATCGAATCCTTATATTCTCTGACACCCGGATCAAATACTTACATTCTTCGGCAATCCTCTCATGGTCAAGCTCGACCCTGCAGTCGGATCGAATCCTTATATTCTCCGCCCTCAGATTGATTCACCACACTCTCCGACATTGCCACAAGCTTACATTCTGCGAGCTACCGGGATCCGTATAATAAAGGCAAGAAGAACGAAAACAATACTATCATATCAATATATGCGCAAATGCGCTATACAAAATAACCAAAGGACGATGACAAGCATACATCAGATTCAACAAGAAAAAAAGGGGCAAATGTGTACTAACATACAAAGATAAACGCGCAAGCCGCTACTCATCGGCCGAATCTACATCAGGCTCAGGGCTCACCTCCTTTGTCATAAAAAATGTCATAAAAACAAAGCCCCGAGACGTCGCACTTTAGAAGCTTGGCTACCAGGCAAAAAGCGTTAGACACCTCGCGTCTGAGCACAACCTTGTAGACATCCTCCATCAGAGGCTCAACCTCTCTTGAATAAACATCCTCACGGACCTCCTCAATAAGTAAATCGCGATCGCGCATATAGTCCAAGGAATCCCTGTACTCCTCAAGTCCAGTCGCCTTTATCTCAAGTACCCGCTATTCTGAGGAAAGACGCATTATCTCAGCCTTGGAAACCGCAAATTCCGACCTCAAGCCGGAACTCTCCTCCTGAGAAGTCTTCAACGCCTGCACGGTCTTCTCCACCAAGGACTTCTCTATCTGCAACGATGCTCGAGCTTCCTCCAGCTCCGACCTCAAATCCGACCCGGTCCGCCGAAAGAGGGATACCTCTCGATTTAGCTCCTCTTTGGAGGTGGCAAATGAAGCCTCCGCCGCCCGAAGCTTCTCCTGAAGAGCCAAGTATCTGTCTTTTAAGCTCACATAATGGTCGTTCCACGTGAACACTATATGCGCCCGAGCTTCAATCTGTAAAGAAGAAATACGGGGTTAGGGTCATGCAAAGTAATCAGTTCGAATGAAGAAAGATGAACAGTTCACCTATCACGTCACTCATTTCCTTCAAAGAAAAAGACACCAGGGGGGCGTAGCATCTGTGCGGGGGACTTGGGCGGCAGACGCCTCTATCACCTCAATATCTGAATCAACTGGAGTAGGCTCGTCATAAGGGGCCTCCTCAATCAGATACTCTGTTCGACTTGACGAAGTTTGCAACTCTGCAGCAGCATCAAAACTACTCCTAAAAACAAGCTTCCTCATGCGAACTAATAGCGCAACTGCAGTACATTCATCGTCAACTGAAAGGCCACATTGGGACATACGCTTCTTTTCAACAAACAAAGAAATATTGAACAAGAGGTTCACCAACTCCTGAGAATATGTGAATCCCAGTATCGGCGAAAAGTCCCGATCTTGCTCTCTATAACGTCGGCAACAATCGGGCAAGGAATTCCAGAGCTCAGGCAAGCCCCAAGAGTTTCTGATATATCCAAACAAGCTGCTCCCCTGAAGATGATTCGTCCAGGTCTCAAAGTCAAGATAACTTTTGTTGCTAAGAATCTCAACACGGTCGCCACCATCAACACAAACATCACATCAATCTCTGAACAACTCCAAAGAGAATCTTGAGCCATGCTTCCTGAAGAAAGCTACCAGCCCTATGATGCTAGTCATTCATAGCAGATTGAACTGGGATATCAGGACGCCACAAAACTTCAGAATGTTCACCAGCACCTCGGACAGTGGAAAGAGGAAGTTGGACCTCAAAGTCGTCTCGCAAATTATCAATCAACCCCCAGGTAAGTTCTGAACACTGTCTTCAGCATGAGATATCTTCACGTCAAAATCAGTAGGCAACCCATATCTTTTCCTCCAAATGACAACTTGCTCAGTAGTGATCGTAGAGCGCAGCCGCATGGGCCTTGTAGGATGCTTCAAAATCCGAAAAAAATATAAAGGTTAGACAAAATCGATCAATTAGCGGATGTTCAATTGAGCGCCCGATAACTGCAATCCCGACACGAGAAGTCAAAAGCCGCGCAGATTGTGCGCAAACATGCGCACATACGTACACACACCATCCACACACAAGTTGTGCACAACTAATGACTTGCCTACCCAATAGGGGGGGGGGGAACACCCACGCAAGCAAAGGAGTGCGCTTTGCACACCCAGTGGCGCGCATGCGCACGCCAGCGCGTGTGCGACAATACGTGCTTGCACAAGGTAGCGCACGTGCAGTAAAGGTGCGCGCCCGTGCGCACCCCGGGTTCGCGCTCTACCCCACGTACACGGGGTGTGCTTCCTCCCCGGGAAGCGCATGATGGCGGACGCCCCAAACGACGGGCCAGTCCCCGCGCCGGTGGGTTCCGCTCGCCAGCTTGGCACTTCCAGCTTCCCTCGTCCGTGCACGTTCCTCATTTTCCGTCTTCTTTATGACTTACCTTCGCTTGTGAAGTGCCACCATTCGCCTTCTCTAGCACCTCTCCGTTCTCCATCACCATTGTCACCACCGGAAGAATCCCTCGTAGAAAAAGGAGAAATCCTCTCTCTTATCAAACAGCTTCTAACACCGAGGATTTCAGGAGACAATTGATGGGGACAAGTCCCTTTATAGAATAACTGGGGGTGCGGTTAGCCCACTCCCCATGATCCCTTCATCCTAAATGGAGATCATGAGGAAACCGCCGCGCACGCGATCCGCGCGTGCAATCGCGCACAGTCCGCGTGCGCGGGATCTCGTTCCACGAACCGCCCGGGACTGGCCAGCTAACTTGGCCCCTCTCTCCCGCCGCCTGCGGGCCGGCTCTAGCCGGCTCGACTTCCGGCCATCTTAAGGATCACACCTCGTGGCCGCGTGCCCGCGACCACGAGGCGCAACGATCTCTCCAGCCAGCCTGGCCGGCGGTAGACTTCCCTCCCACGGCCTCGATGGGAGGTGTCGGGTGCGGCTGGCCGAGACCGGCCGTTCGTCCATGTGTGCTCGACCGACCGCCCCCCGCTCGGGCCGGCTCCGGTCGGCCAGTCCTTGCGGCCGGCGCTATGCCCGGCGGCCGCCGCCGGGGCCGGGCCTGGTGTGCCTCTCGAGTGGGGCCGACCGGCCCTATCCGGCCGGCTGGTCACACCTCCGGCCGGTATCTCGCCGGCGGCACGCTACCTTCGCCGGGGCCGACCACCCTTGAGGTGGTGGCCGACCGCCACTCTTGCCCTCTTTGGGCGCCTTCCCCTTCGTCCGATCGTTCCGCCACGATCGCGACCATCTGATGCGCGGGTAACTATCCGTGTAACCACCACTAGTAGTGGGGGGGGGGGGACATGTTAATGGAGGCATGCATTTAGTAAGATTAAATATTCAAATAATACACACCCAAAACTATACTTAAAATTATGATATTGGTAGTTAAGGTGTGCGGATAGCGGATAGCCGCATAACTACCACAACCACTTCCCGGAGGCTATAAAAAGTCCCTCAGGCCTCCTAATTTCTCATCTTTCTCTCCTCTACTTTCTTCCACCTCAGGTCAGAGCTTTGCCGGATTCCTCCTACGAGCCACCTTCGAGCCACATTCCAGCCACCACCTCTCCACCAAAATCCTCCTGAGTTCACAAGCAAGTAACGAGAAGGAAATTCCAGCTACAGTAAGTGCCTGTTTGACCGTAACGCCACAATGAGTTACCTCACACGAAGCAACCTGTTGCTCGCCGTAAGCCTAAGTAACTCTCTCACATCTCCAAAGTGTAACGAGGAACGGTCTGTTGCCCTCGATTCTTCAAGAAAGTTGTAATCGAAAGGAGATAGTGGAGTTCGACCAACATAGATTTGGTCACGTGATTTTTTACCCGGTTGAGGGAGTTTTCCACGTCAAAATATCGTGTGCATAATCTCTTTCTCATTGACTGTGTGCGCGCTCGACCACTATGTGAGCTAAGACGGTATAAGTTAATCCGGTCCGACCGAGACTTCAAGTTTGGCCGCAACAAACTGACTATTATAATTTTGAAAAATATCATGAAAAGTCTATTTATACAATATATTAATATTTATTTTAAAAAAATCATAATTTTTGAGCAACGTTTTGAAAACCGGACCGGTCATCAAACCGGTGAAGCGAAAGGTTCAAGGTTGAACCGGTTCAGACCTAGGGTGCAGCTCACACCTACTTCGCCCAAGCCGTTCCTTGGTGAGAGACTTGAATTTGGGGAATCACCCTTGCCTCTAGAGTGGATGTCCCACATCACACCCGAAAGACCTTTGAGATCTCCCCCTCCCTAGACAATGCTGAGCTAGGTGCCTTGCAGGACGAAGGAAGATGATGAGGAGTGATGAAAAACTGATCCTTCTCCAAGGCACCCCAAGGGTCTATTTATAATTTTTTGGGAACGGCCTACAAATAGCTAACCTCCATCGCTTTTGAAATTACCAAAATACCCTGGGCTGCTCTGCCAACAGCCCAACTCCGCTATTCTGAACAACTATTCACAGCCCACCAGGGGCAAAATAGCAGACCCTCAAGACGGGCGAGATCCTCAAGCCGGGCGAGATACCCCAGCCGGGCGAGACCCTCAAGCCGGGCAAGATCCTCCAGCCGGGCGAGATCCTCAAGCCGGGCGAGATCCTCCTGCCGGGCGAGACCCTCAAGCCGGGAGAGATCCTCCAGCTGGGCGAGATCTCCACTGTGTCGTCGGGCGACAGTGATGTCGCCGGGCGACACCCCAATGGAGGAGGCCATGACGAGTGCCGGCCTCGCTCCGTACTCGCCCCCCTAAGAGGAGGCCGGGGCGAGTGCCGGCCTCGCGCCGCACTCGCCCCTCCTCAGAGGAGGCCAGGGTGAGTGCCGGCCTCATGCCACACTCGCCCCTCCTGAGGGGAGGCCGGGGCTAGTGTCAGCCTCGCGCCGCACTCACCCCTCCTGAGAGGAGGCCGGGGCGAGTGCCGGCCTCACGCCGCACTCACCCCGCGCCGCACTCGCCCCTCCTGAGAGGAGGCCGGGGTGAGTGCCGGCCTCGCGCCACACTCTCCCCTCCTGAGAGGAGGCCGGGGCACTAACAAGCTAGACCAATTTTTCCACATACTAGTATATTACACAGATTCACACTAAATTGGCCCCCAAGAGCAAAAAACTCTCAAAAATCTTAAAACTGTGAAGCAAGTCTTATGCCCTGCTCGGGGGCCCCATTCTGCGAATACGGAGTTGTACACAATCCCCGCTCTTTTCGAGAGAGTTTCACGCTCGGAAAGAAACATCCAACCCAATGTATTCGCTGAGTGTAGCTCTCTCGCGGCCGGAAATACTTGGCCTCTTCGAGGGGTCCTCCTGCCATGCCAGCTAATGGGACTTACTCTCCACCGAGGCACAT
The DNA here is from genome assembly GCA_039583875.1 of Platanthera guangdongensis. Lineage (NCBI taxonomy): Eukaryota > Viridiplantae > Streptophyta > Magnoliopsida > Asparagales > Orchidaceae > Platanthera > Platanthera guangdongensis. Next base: position 78,981,993 of record CM077151.1, read on the forward strand.
TTGACCCATCCAGCTAGTGAGAGCCTACGTGAGGAGATCCTCTCGGAGGTTGGAACCTTCTCTCCACCGAGGCACATTCGACGCATCCAGCTAGTGGAAGCCTGGATGAGGAGATCCTCTCGGGACAAGCGCTTACTAACGAGGCACATTCAACCCACCAGCTAGTGGGAGCCTGAATGAGGAGATCCTCTCGGGGTTGAAACCTTCTCGCCACCGAGGCACATTCGACCCATCCAGCTAGTGGAAGCCTGGATGAGGAGATTCTCTCGGGGCAAGAGCTTACTATAGAGGCACATTCGACCCATCCAGCTAGTGAGAGCCTGGATGAGGAGATCCTCTCAGGGTTGGAACCTTCTCTCTACCGAGGCACATTCGACCCATCCATCTAGTGGGAGCCTGGATGAGGAGATCCTCTCGGGGTTGGAACCTTCTAGCCACCGAGGTACATTCAACCCATCCAGCTACTGGGAGCCTGGATGATGAGATCCTCTTGGGACAAGAGCTTACTATCGAGGCACATTCAACCCATCCAGCTAGCGGAAGCCTGGATGAGGAGATCCTCTCGAGGTTGGAGCCTTCTCGCCACCGAGGCACATTCGACCCATCTAGCTAGTGGGAGTTTGGATGAGGAGATCCTCTCGGGATAGGAGCTTACTACCGAGGCACATTCGACCCATCCAGCTAGTGGGAGCCTAGATGAGGAGATCCTCTCGGGGTTGGAACCTTCTCTCCACTGAGGCACATTCGACCCATCCAGCTAGTGGGAGCCTGGATGAGGAAATCCTCTCGGGGTTGGAACCTTCGCGCCACCAAGGCACATTCAACCCATCCAGCTAGTGGGAGCCTGGATGAGGAGATCCTCTCGGGACAAGAGCTTACTATCGAGGCACATTTGACCCATCTAGCTAGTGGGAGCCTGGATGAGGAAGGAGATCCTCTCGGGGTTGGAGCCTTCTCGCCACCGAGGCACATTCGACCCATCCAGCAAGTGGGAGCCTGGATGAGGAGATCCCCTCGGGGGTGGGGCTAGACATACCATTCGAACCATACTAAATTCAACATCCTCAAACGGGAAATTTTTTTAAGATACATAACCTCCTGACTCTTCCGGTCAGGGGTAGACTCATTAAAAAAACGACATGAAAGGCTTCTTCAAGCTGCTTCAAGATGCTTGTGCATGATGGCCGTCATTCGCCTCCTTCTCCTCTGATACCTCTATCCTGCTCAAGCTCTCCATGATCTTCTCCATCTCCTCTGCCCTGGCTAACCAGGAGAGGTGTTGACAACCGTGACGTAGCACTGCCTTGCCATTCTGAGGTCTCCTATGACCATGACTTGGATCCCTCTAGTGTTAAACTTGAGGCACTGGTGGAAGGACGATGGCACACAACAGAAGGCGCTGATGAGGGGTCTTCCGAAGATGGCATTGTAACTACTTGGAGCGTTAACAATGACGAACCGGCAGTTCCTTGATGTCCCCCCCAACTTCACCTGGAGTCCGACTCCACCTTCTACCTCCTTCCTTTCCCCTAAAAATCCGAACAAGGGCCCGTCCGAGGCCAACACCCTCCTTGGTTCCACCTTCATCCCGTCAAACGCCTTCTTGAAAACGACGTTGACAGAGCTCCTGTTATCAACCAAGATCCGGGAGACGGTGTAACCTTCGATGACTGCCTGGATGACCAGCGCATCGCAGAACGGGTCCTCATGATCCGACATGTCCTTAATCAAGAATGTGATCCTCTCCTCTGGGGTGGGGTCTCAGAAGTCGAAGCGACGCTCCGACGGTACATGACATGGAGGCTTTCCTTCCGAGTGGCCTCAATCCCCTCTCCACCGTGGATCACTCCTATACCTCATCGAGTTCCTACGTCGACCCGGTCCTCATATATGTCACCTCCCCCCTCTCTGGGTAGGACTTCTTCAATCCGCACAGGCTGCTGCTGCTGGGCTGGGGCTCTCGCCTCTCTCACTTCCAAGAATTCAATGCAGGTAGCTGTTGTAACGTCCCGATTCGCGCTAGGCCCCTCGTGCGCGCATTTGAGTCAGAAGAGCTGATTTGGGCTCAGGGAAGTGCTGGTAGCTAGGCTTACACTTGTGTAGGGGAGGTGAAGTCAGCCCAGAGAAGGACATGGGTAGAGACATGGGAGTGTCTCTACCCGTGTGTGTCCACCCAGTACTCGAGTCCACGACTCGAGTTATTCCAGAGAAGGACACCGGTAGTGACACGGGCGTGTCACTACCAGTGTTTATGATGACACGGGTAGAGACACGGGCATGTCCCTACCCGTGTGTGTCGAGTAGAGCTCGACGAGATGTGTCCCGAGGAGGACACGGGTAGGGACACAGGCGTGTCCCTACCCGTGTGTGTCAAGCAGAACTCTACGAAGCATGTCCCGAGCAGAACACGGTCAACAACACGGCCGTGTCACTTGGACACGGGTAGAGACACGGGCGTGCCCCTACCCATGTTTGTGTATCGAAACGGCAGTCGAACCGTCGACCACGCTTCGCCTGAGCAGGACACGGGTAAGGACACAGGCGTGTCCCTACCCGTGTCATTTCCACATATAAGGGGGAAATGAAACCCTAGCCGTTTTCATTCTTAATTCCAAGCCCTTTCTCTAGAAAAATTGCTGGAGAGGAGGAAGAAGGTGCTGGAGCAAGTCTTCATCCCGTGAAGAACTGCCGCCGCCGAGGAGAAGAAGACGCCGCCGAGAAGAGTAACAACATCCTTGGCCGGAAATGGTGGAAACGCCGGAAATGAGGTGAGCTTCCTCCCCTCTCCCTTGGTGCTAGATCTTTAGTTATTTCTTAGGAGAGATATCGACTCAAGAGAGTCTAGATTTGAGAAGAGAAGTTTCCTAGGAAAGGCCATGCTAGGACTTGTGTTCTAGGATTTAGAAGTCTTCAACCTCTCCCTCCTTCTATAAGATGGTGGAGGATGGTTTCGTGAAGAAAAGTGGCCTTTTGAGGGTGAATAAGGGAGGAGGAAGTCTGGAAGTTATTTTGGGAAGACGGCTTGAGGAGGAAGATGAACTGATGCCGTTCGTTCCGCCTTAAGATGCGTGCAGAAATCTGTGTTCCACACGCAGCGATCTTTTTGGCCATTTTCAACTGCGATATGGCCAGAACTGGGCTTTCGACTAAACACGAAAGTCGAATCCCTTGAAAATACCTTTCTAATGATTGCACGACTTCAAGCGAAGTCTGTAGCCACAGGAAAGTCTGAACGAAATTGACGGCTGACAAACTAAGAGTGCAGAAATTATGTTCTGTACGCAGCGGGCTTTAAAGCCGATTTCAAGTGTGTTACTCTCGGATCTGGGTTGAGATCTAAACATGCAAGTTGTAACCCATGGAAAGACATTTCCAACGAGGGGTTACACGCCTTCACCAGATTCCTGTAGCTTCGGAAATCTCCAGTCGAAGTCGCTGTCCTGAAGGTGTCCTGCACCTAAAATTCAGGGGTTGGTGTATAACCGGGTTTGGACTCGTTAGAGACAATATATCAAATTGACATTGAGGCTGGGTGAACTCTTTTATGTTAACCATCATAGTTCAATGAATGATGAAGTTTGATCAATGGATCCCACGTAAATGATTTGTGAAGTGAAGAGTACTTAAACAAAACAATTCGGTAGAAATTGGTGAACCAATAAAAATGCGCATCATGTTAACAATGTGTTGAAGTCATTTGAAAATGAAGTGTAGGATGCTAATTTATGGCCATGCGAATAATTGTTTAACGGAATGAGTTTAGTAGTCCAATGCTTAGAGTGGTGTCTCCCTACGGGTAGCATTGTGAAAGGATGTAAGTGCGGGTGTTTGACCGCACTGGTTTGGATAGTGTTGAGAAGAGTCATAAATGGACGGTCAGGCTTGGTCCTCGATGTTCATTCCCGGGGCTCCTTCCGTGCCACGATAATGTGAATTGGAAAGCAGTGTGAGTCGACACGCGGTGTCGTAATCCTGGGTTAAGGATAATGTGGCAGGTCTACGGGCTCGCTAGTCGTCACATCGACGGGAGTTGACAGTTAGACCTTGGGCGGTTGGGCTTGGTCCTCGGTACTCATTTCCCGGGGCTCCATCCGTGCCAAGTGAACGGTTGGGCTTGTTCCTTGTGCTTTTTTCGAGGCTCCTTTCGGGTCACAGCATATGCCAGGTCGGGGCTTGGTTCTCGGTGCGCATCTACCCGAGGCTCCCACTGAGCCGTAGTACGCATATGAGCTCTGCTGTTGTGTTCTTAGCATTGAGGCGTACGGAGGCCTAAGCGAGGTAGTGTGGATGCCCGCTTAGTAGTAGATAAGCTCGCTCTATTGTCACCGCCTGACCACGACGGTTGACGCCTGAGAGGTTAGCTACCTGCTCGAAAAGTGGGAACTACAAGTCTGTGTCGATATTGTAATTGCATGTGCGAGATCATGAGTGAGTCATTGCATTGCATACGTACCATTATAATACATTGCATTACAAGATCCTCATCGTATAAGTTTGTATGAGCACTCCTATATGATGAGTTACTTTACTGTTACCGATCCTTAACTTATAAGTTTGTATGAACATTCTTATAAGTTAAGTTACTATCATGTTGTAGATTTATATACTTGATGGATTGATATAGCTCGTGTAGAATTGCTAGAGTAGACTGCTGTTAATGATATTGTACATTTATTCTATTGCTGTTCACGACTTATGTACTTATTCCACATGCTTGTACCTGCTTATTACTATTTATATATATTGTACCCTTGTTCCTTTCTCCGCCTGGTGCCGAGGAGTCACCGGGGGAGCGGATGTGAAAGCCACTTAGTCTTTTCGACTAACGGTTGCTACGTCTTCCTTTTTAGGAGGAAACCCCGCAGGTAGAGCAGCCGCAGACTATGCAGGACAGCCAGGCCAGGACGACATGGCCTGAAGGGACGGTGTCGTCGTTACCGTCAGTCATGATGTGAGTTTTTGAAAGATTTTGATGTAGCCTTTTGGGCATGTTTTAGCTATACTCTGATACTTAAGAAGCGTGTTATTAGCTTCTTTCCTTGTTGTACTTTGGACTTATATTACTTATGTGTGGATTGACTTCTATTGTGTTTGGTTGGGTTGGCATTTGGTTGATATTGGATATAGCCGGCAGGATAGGCGTCTTGTGGTACAGGTTAGCCCGTGGCTAATGTTACCGCAAGGTGGCTGTTTTGGGCATAAGACCCCCCCTTCGTGCCGTGTTTTGCGTTTCTGGGAGGGGGGTCTTACAAATGGTATCAACTTGCTACGATCCTGAACTAAAGAAGTCATTCAACAATGGTATCACCCCCGTTCGATTAGTCAGTTTGGGGACAAACTGACTTAGCGGAAGTAGTGATGTGCCCATATGTAATTCACACTAACTATGTCCAACTTTGACCTTAAGATTAGCCAACCTGACCATAGGTTTGTACTCTACGTGTAGATCCCAGTGCACGTTGATCCAATGGGGGGCACTCCTGCCCCTTCCGTACCTACTCAGTTCCAAAAATCAAAATTGGGACAGACGCTCATGGCTATCCTGGATGCCTTTAGGTCGCAGCATACCCCAACACAACAACAGGCTCCGGGCTCAAACTGGTTGAGCACTTTTCGGGCTCTCTCCCCTCCTGCCTACCTCGGGACAGAGTCGGCCGTGCACTCAGAAGAATGACTCGATACGGTGCAGGAGCTATTGGCAGGAATCCATTGCCCAGCCAACATGGCTGTAACATTGGCAGTGTCCGTCCTGGAACTGCACGCCAAGAGGTGGTGGAAGTCCCTTATGGGCTCCACCTTTCAAGGGCGAGTTTATATGGAGTTTAGCTGGAGCGAGTTCTCAGGAGTCTTCTTAGAGCACTTCATTCCCTCGCCCGCTCGAGATGAACTCGAAGAGAGATTTCTACTGCTGAAGCAAGGATTGAAGCCGGTTACGGAGTATCAGCGTGACTTCCAACATCTCGCAAGATTTGTAAACTCATATGAATTGGATGACAGAGGACACACTAAGCGCTTCTACAAAGGGCTGCGGGACCCCCTGAGGCAGACCCTTTTGTTTATAGCGGACTCCAGCTTGGCAGAAATAATTGACATGGCACAGAGGCTAGAAGCGGACCACCTGGGAAGTGGTAAGAGGCTTGCTGAAGGTGTGATGGAAGCTGGCCCTAGCAACAAAAGGAGACATGATTATAGAGGAGGAAGAGGACATCAGAGATGTGACAGACGTTTCCACCGGAATTTTAGAGTGGAGCACCCGGTTCCACAGTCGCCAACATTGCCTCCACCTCCACAGCCTCAACAGTTTCGACAACCCGAGGGACAGTATGAGCGGGTGTGCTACCAATGCAATCAACCGGGCCACATACGACGTTACTGCCCGCAGCTGTTTGGGAATGCTTCTCTTGCTCTCCCTCCGACAGCTCCTCGAGGGCGGGGACACATGCGTGGTCGAGGACGAGGACCACGAGGAGGAAACCCCGGACCGACTTGGGATCAAGTGTTCGCTCTGGACATGACACAAGAGCAGAACCCTCAGGAGGTGATTGCAGGTATGTTACAGGTAGTTATCACATTTTCATTGTTAAACATTAAGTTGCTTAAGACGTACTAGATATCTAGCATTGAGGATTGTTATTGGAACTTAGGCACAGTGGTGGTCGGCGGGAAACCGACATATACATTATTCGATACCAGCGCCTCGCACTCTTTTGTGTCTGAGGACTTCATTAAAGACGTAGAAGAAGTGCAATACTTCACTGGTATTGCTCGACGAGTACGCCTCCCAAACGACTCTGAGATGACCGCAACCGCTAAGTGCGAGTTAGAGATATTCATTGGGGGAAAGACCTTTGATACCCCTGCCATAGTTTTGAGAATTCCAGAATTTGATCTCATCCTAGGCATGACATGATTGGATTGACACTACGCGAGAAATGACTACGCAGAGAAGCGAATTTACTTAAGACATGGGGACACTGATGTCATCTTCCAAGGTACAAAATTTGCATCTCATCTGTTATTAACTTCGATTCAGGCTGTAAAAGCCCATAAGAAGGGGGAAGAAGTCTTCATGATTTGTTTCGAGTTAAAGGAGTTGACGTTGGATATCAAGGATGTGCGGGTGGTGCGAGATTTTCCCGAGGTATTTCCTGAGAAATTGCCAGGATTACCCCCATATAGAGAGGTAGATTTTCAAATTAAGCTAGTACCGGGTGCCAAGACCGTCTCCAGGACCCCTTACCGGATGGCCCCGAAGGAACTCACAGAGTTTAGAGTTCAGTTGCAAGAACTGGTGGAGTCAGGGTTTGTTCTCCCCAGCTCTTCACCTTAGGGAGCCCCTGTTCTATTCGTTAAGAAGATGGATGGTACCTTATGGTTATGCATAGACTATCAGGAGCTCAACCGGTTGACAGTACAAAACACCTATCCACTACCCCGGATCGATGAGTTGTTCGACCAATTGGTAGGTGCATATTGTTTTTCGGAGTTGGATTTACGCTCAGGGTATTACCAATTGAGGATACAAGAGGAGGACATCCAGAAAACAGCTTTCAACTCAAGGTACGGACTGTATGAATTCACCGTAATGCCGTTTCGGCTCACAAATGCCCCTTCAGCTTTCATGAGTCTGATGAACAAGGTGTTTGAGCCTTATCTAGACATTTTCGTCATCGTCTTCATCGATGACATTCTGGTCTACTCAAAGATGGAGGAGGAGCATGTCGAACATCTGACCTTGGTATTGAGGAAACTAAAAGAGCACACCTTGTTTGCCAAGTTCAGCAAGTGCGAATTCTGGCTTAAGGAGGTTGCCTTCTTGGGACATGTTATCATTGGGAATGGACTAGCTGTGGATCCTACCAATGTTCGTGCCGTGAAGGAGTGGGCACCCTTGAAGTCAGCGGCCGATGTGCGGAGCTTCCTTGGACTTGCCGGGTACTTTCACAAGTTCGTAAAAGGATTTTCAAAGATTTCCCTTCCTCTTACTACCTTGACAAAGAAAGGTGTGCCATATGAGTGGACACCCTAGTGTGAAGCTGCGTTCCAAGAGCTGAAGATAGTCTTACCTCCGCCCCCATCCTAGCACTTCCGTCTAGGAAGGAAGGATTTAAAGTTTACACCGATGCATCTTATCAAGGGATGGGAGCGGTACTGATGCAACACGGTCATGTAATTGCCTATGCCTCAAGGCAACTAAAGAAGCATGAACTCAATTATCCGGTTCACGATTTGGAATTGGGGGCAGTGGTGTTTGCCCTCAAAGTCTGGAGACACTACCTATATGGAGTTCATTGCGAGATATTTTCGGACCACAAAAATTTAAAGTATGTTCACACTCAAATGGAACTTAACTTGAGACAACAACAGTGGTTAGAGTTTTTGTGTGATTATGAGTTCACCTTGAACTACCACCCCAGAAAAGCGAACTCAGTGGCTGATGCATTGAGCAGAAAAGTACCGGACTCGAGCTCAGAGTCTCGATTGATGAGTATGGAGTTAGCTCGAATGCTCGAGGAAATGGAGATTACCTTGGTGTATAAAGTTCCTTCAGAAAAATATACGGAGTACTTGGCGACCATGAGAATAGTTTGTGATATTCGGGACCGAATCCGGGCGGAGCAAGGAAAAGATGTTGCGCCGACCATCGTGATAAAGTCAGTTGAGGGTGGATCCACCAAGGAGTATACATTAAAAGACGGCCTCGTTCATTTTCATGGCCGGCTCTACATTCCCAAGGGCGGTAGGATTCAGGAAGATATTTTGAGGGAGGCACATTGCTCTCAGTATTCAGTGCATCCCGGTATTGTTAAGATGTACGCTGACTTGCGAAAGATCATGTGTTGGTCGAGAATGAAGAAAGACGTCATGAACTTTGTTACACATTGCGAGGCCTGTCAAAGGGTGAAGGCGGAGTGCAAGAGCCCCAGTGGTTTGTTACAGTCATTGCCCATCCCCGAGTGGAAATTTGAGGATATCTCCATGGACTTCATTCACGGGTTACCTCGCTCACGCTTAGGGAATGATTCAGTGTGGGTGATTGTTGATCTCCCGACAAAAGTAGCCAGGTTCATCCCTATGAAGAAAGAGGCTCACGTGGATGTCTTGGTATGCCTCTTTGTAGAGCAGTTTGGACGGTACCATGGTGTGCCAAACACAATCGTTTCTAACCGGGATGGTCGTTTTACCTCTAAGGAGTGGAAAGCTGTACATGCGTACTTGGTTTCACGCCTTACCTTTAGCACATCGTTTCATCCTCAGACGGACGGGCAGTCTGAGAGGACCATCAGAACATTGGAGGACCTATTGAGGTTGTGTGTGTTGGATAGAGGAGAGCCATAGGAAAGACTCTTACCACTGGTAGAATTCTCCTACAACAACAACCATCAAACTAGCATCGGTATGGCGCCCCATGAAGCCCTTTACGGAAGAAGGTGTAGAACCCCCTTGTCTTCGGTTCAAGATGAAGACCCGAAGACTTTGGTAATTGAGTACATTGATGATACTGATGCGGCTGTTAGACTAATACGAGACCGCATGCTTGAGGCTCAAAGTCGGCAAGTAAAATATTATAATGCAAAGCACCTGATGGTGGAATTTTGAGTGGGTGATAAAGCGTTTCTGAAAATCCGGCCGATGCATGGAGTGTCACGGGTACGAGGTGTGAAAAAGCTCAGCCCAAGGTACGTTGGACCTTACACTATATTGGAAAGAATTGTCCCTTTGGCCTATCGGTTGGAGTTACCACCAGAGCTAGAGAATCTTCACGATGTGTTCCATGTGTCGTCACTTCGAAAGGCGCTGTTGCGGCCCGATCAATATATCCCCACCACAGATGGTGCAATAGCAACTGATAGGTCTGTGCGGCTAGAGCCAGTGCGGATTGTAGACAATGAGACGAGGATTTTGCGCCGCAAGAGTGTCCCTTTGGTAAAGGTGTTGTGGTCTAATCATGGGAAGGAGGAGTATACATGGGAGCCGGTGGATTTGATGCAAAAGCGCTACCCGGAGTTGTTTGCTTAAGGTAATTTTTAAAAGCATATTTTATTTTATTTTATGCTTTTCTCGCCCCATGGCATTAGCCTGATTTCGGGGACGAAATCTTTTATTTTGTTTATAGGATTTGTAACATCCCGATTCGCGCTAGGCCCCTCGTGGACGCTTTTGAGTCAGAAGAGTTGATTTAGGCTCAGGGAAGTGCTGGCAGCTAGGCTTACACTTGTGTAGGGGAGCTGAAGTCAGCCCACAGAAGGACACGGGTAGAGACACGGGCATGTCTCTACCCGTGTGTGTCCACCCAGTACTCGAGTCGATGACTCGAGTTATTCCAGAGAAGGACACGGGTAGTGACACAGGTGTAACGCCCCGAAACTCAAAGGAGCGAAGGGGACGTTTTGGGCCAGTTTGGGTTCTGGCAGCAGGCACACGGCCTAGGACACGGGCGTGTCCCAGGGCGTGTCGAGCCTGTGTCGACACTGAGACGGGAAGTCGACACTTTGGTCTCGACATTGTGTCGAGACTGGGCACACGGTCTGCGACACGGGCGTGTCGACCCGTGTCGACACTTAGCCACGAAGTCGACACTCTGCGTTCGACGAAGTGTCGAGACATGGCACACGGCCTGCGACACGGGCGTGTCGCAGGGCGTGTCGACCCGTGTCGACACTCGTCCCGGGAAGTCGACACTTTGGTGTCGACAATGTGTCGAGACAAGGCACACGACCTAGGACACGGGCGTGTCCAAGGCCGTGTCGAGAGGTCGACAATCTTCGCTCGACAAAGTGTCGAGTGTCGAGACCGTGTACACGGCCTGGGGTCCAGGCGTGTTGAGGTGACACGGGTAAGGACACGGGCGTGTCCTAGAACCCGTGCAGTGCTCGGGTTAATTTTGGGGAAAAATGATAGGGTACACGGCCGGCCTCACGGCCGTGTCACATGGAACACAGGCGTGTCAACTCGAACACGGGCGTGTTTGATACCCGTGTGAGGTTCCAAGCGAGCCGATTTTGACGGCGAATGAGGCACACGGCCCTGGACAGGGGCGTGTGCCAGGCCGTGTTCGGTCCAGATTGGGCATTTCAGTCCCGAATCAAAGCCGTTCGTTTCCTTATTTTGAGATCCAACGGCTGGGGGTTGTTCCTGAAGGGATATACCCGGGATTGGGCTTAGAAACCCTCACTTTTTCTTAAGTGTTATCTTTCTAAAACCTTAGAGAGAGAGGAGAGCCAAGGGAGGAAGAAGGAGCTAGATCCCGTCATTGGAGGAGCTTCGAAGCTCCGAATCGCAAGCCGACTCCGGATCCACGGAGGCAAAGCTAGTGCGGTGCTTTTCATCCGATTATTTTTTAATGGCGCCAAAGAGGAACGCTAGGGTAACGATCATCATCTTGAGCATGAGTAGCTCTCTTTCTTTGCATAGGAAGCCCGCTCTCGCGAGTTTGCGGAGAGTTGGAGGCGTTCCTTCGGGTAGATATGTGAAGTCCCCGTTGTTTAGAGTCCGTAAGCGAGAACAGACATATGCATGATGTGTGAAGCCTACCCGGACATGTTGGTCTGGATCGATGATGTTGCATTGCATAAAGCCGGAGAAGACTCCGTGCTATTGGTTGTTTTTCGGGTTTTCTACGCGGTAGATTGCAGCAGGGAGCCTTGGGGACTAACCCAAAGGTGCACCCGGAAAACCGGGCGGATACGAGATCTTGCCAACTTGGTGGCCTGAGCGCCAACTTGAACATAACCGGGTTATGTGACTTGTGATGGATATGAGACTCGGTGGAAGTTTGACCCGCGCAAATTGTTGAAATTTGTGAAGTGGAAGTGGGTGACGGGACAGGCCGCGCGACCTGTGGCGGACAGCCTTGGCGGACTAGGCGGACTGGGCGGACTGAGGTTTGCGGCCTGGTGAAAAGTCTGGTGGAAGCCGGCTGTGTTCTGAGCGGGTTGTTGCATGGAGTCCGCGGTTTGGTGCGGCCTGGTATCTGCGGATAGAGAGACTTGCGGACTGGTGCTTTGCTCAGTGGTCGCGGGTGCAAGCTTGTGCTGAAAGGCGGGTTGGCTCTTGTCCACAGGAAGCTTGCGGACTGATGTGTCCGCGGTATTGGCTGTTGCGGACTAAGCTTAGAGCTTGGCTGAGGCCTTGTCGAGCTCTGGTGGCACAGCAGGGAGTTGCTGTGGGGATCATTGTGGCGGCCTGGTTTTGGAGTCCGGGATTGATCGCTGTGATAGGGCAGGAGTGCGAGGAGCTCGCGGACTGTGGCGGTCTGCGCTGTGGTGTTTTGGCAGACTGAAGTTTTGCGTCCGCCAAGCTCGCATTAGCCCCTTATGGTTTTGGGCTTGGTCACACTTGGTGCCGAGTTCAGTGTGTCCGCCGTATCCGCCGAGTCCGCTGTGACCGGGCGGTCTGTCTTTAGCTGCTTTTGGTCGTGGACTTGTGGCGGATTGAGGTGTGTGTCTTGCGGACTGCCTCGGGTTGGTGCGGACAGCCATTGAAGGGGGTTTGCTGTCCTGAAGCGGTTGGAGCTTTGCGGGCTGATGCCTTGTCCGCTTAGCTTAAGCGGACTGGAGAGGGTTCGTCATTGGTTGCCTTGCTCCTGGCGGTTTTCCTTGGTGACCGGCTAAGTCCACGCGGACTCAGCGGACGGTGGTTTGTATTCGCGCGGGCTGGGGCGGTGTCGCTATCTCTTGGGCGGTGACCACACTCCTCACCCGGCCTATAAATAGGACCCCCCTGGCACATCTACAGTAACTTGAGTGAACAGTAAGTTGGGGTGTGCGAAGTGTGCGGTCTGTGTTTGCCAGTCCGCACAGATTGTTTCAGGCTGACGGTTTACTGTGTGCAGGTCGCGCGGATAACTTCAAGGAGCCAGGAGTGTGGCTGTGACTTCGGTCAAGTGCTTGGAAGTGTGCGGTCTCTGCGGACTCAGCAGGAGGTCGCTCTGCGGCTTGTCAGTTCTGTTTCATCTTTGCCAGCTTCAATAACCTGTCCGCCGGCTTCAGGCGGGTAGGGGTGTTCCTCAGTTCAAGTTCAGCAGAAGGCGAATAACGGTGTGTCCGCGCGGCCTCGCGGTTTCGGCGGACTCCGTGGTATTCGGCGGATTGCAGCATAGTTCGGACGGCTTCGGCGACCTCTGCGACCTCGCGGTCTCGGCGGACTCGGGTTCTGTCCGCCCGGCTTGTTTTTTGATGCTTCTGTTTTTCAGCTGTTATACTAGCGAAATCATGTCTCGCTATGTATGCCTCGCATTGTAAAGAAGTGAATGAATAATAAACCTGCTTGTGCTTCCATTGTTTGTTGTGATTTACCTCTGTACCTCTAGTCCTTGGTTTCCGCTGGTTCAACGTGCGAACTGGGTAGTTCCGAAGATATTAATTTGGCGTTTGGGCTATCTTGCTGACCACGTTAAGAAAATTTAACATGGTATCAGAGCCAGGTTACTGAGGTTCAGTTGCGTGAGCGGAAGTCAGCCAGTGTTGTTACTCTGTGATTGAGTGGTGATCAACCTGTGTTGTTGCTCAGAGCTGCTGGAAGGTTGCCAACAGGTGTTGCAATGGAAGGGAGCTTAGCAAGAGGTCTGGGCATTGAACTCTTAACGCCGACTAACTTTAAGAAGTGGAAGTCGTGCATGAAGAGTTATCTTCTTGGCGAGGAGCTGTGGGATGTCGTTGGTGGAGACGACAGGCAGGAAGTCACTGCTGCTTTCGGTACTACTGAGCAGGTGAGGCTCTAGAGAAGAACAAATGCTAAGACGGAGTTCGTTCTGAAGAGAGCTGTGTCTCCGGAACTGTTTGATCACATCATTGGATGTGAGTCGGCTGCTGATATTTGGACAACCATTGATGAGTTGTTCAATAGGAAGAATGTGGCGCGGCTTCAGTTCCTGGAGAATGAGTTGGCCAGGGCAACTCAGGGAGACCTTTCCATCTCCAAGTACTTCTTAAAGATGAAGAGCTTGTGTGCTGAGCTGTCGGCACTGGATCCTGATGAGCCTATCTCTGAGGCAAAGATGAAAAGGCACATTATCCGCGGCTTGCGGAAGGAGTATGTGGCCTTTGTCACATCTGTTCAAGGGTGGGCTACTCAGCCGTTGTTGCTGGAGCTGGAGAATCTGCTTGCCTCGTAGGAGAGCTTAGCAAGGCAGATGGCTGGAGTGAACCTGAATCAGGAAGGCAGCGAAGCTCTCTTCTCAGGAAAGAAGAAAGGATGGGAAGGGAAGAAGAAGAAGGTGCAGGCCGCTGTTGAGAAGGAGACTTCAACTTCATATCCACCGGAGAGGAGCAATGCTCCTAAGGACTGGAAGAAGAATCTGAAGTGCTACCGGTGTCATCAGCGTGGGCACTTCAAGCGGGACTGCAAGGTCAAACTGCAGCCTGGGCATGCTGCGGGAAAGGAGGAAGCTTGTTCGAGAAGTGAAGAAGCAGAATGGGGCGGAGCTTTCTTGACGGGCACTTGTGTCCGGGCCTTGTCTGTTGAGGACTTCAACGACGAGTGGATCGTGGACTCCGGGTGTGGTCATCACCTCACCGGAGACAAATCGATGTTCACCTCCATGCATGCTTACTCAGGTAATGAAGCTATTATCACTGCTGATAATACTGTTTATGCAGTAGAGAAAGAGGGGGTCGTGTCATTGGGTAGTGATCAGGGGCCACTTACGTTAAGGAGTGTGTATCACATACCGGGCATGAAGAAGAACCTCTTCTCGGTGACCAATGCGGTGGACGCTGGGTATCACGTTCTGTTTGGGCCAACAGACGTGAGGATTCCTTCGCAACGTATCAGCGGTGAAGGCTGATGTTGTTCATGTTGGGAGAAGGGTGAAGAGCTTGTATGTTCTTTCCACCAGTGCTTATGTTGATAGAATGAGGGCCAATGATAGTGCGGCTATCTGGCATGAGAGGCTGGGGCATGTTGGCATGGACAAGCTAAAGGCAATGGCGAGTAGAAGTTTGGTGAGGGGGTTGCCGAAGTTGTCCTCCTTTGGTGATGGGCATGTTTGTGCGGGCTGTCAATACGGTAAGGCACATCGCCTTCCATTTGATAAATCACAAACAAGGAGCAAGAAACCATTGGAGTGTATTCATGGCGACCTGATGGGACCGACGGTTACTGCCAGCTTTGGTGGAAGCAGATACATGCTTGTCTTGGTTGATGACTACTCAAGGTATACTTGGGTGTACTTCTTAAAGGAGAAGTCGGAAGCCTTCCGTTTGTTCGTGGAGTTCAAGGAGTTGGTAGAAGGCCGGCTTGGCTTGCGGGTTAAGAAGTTTAGAACTGATAACGGGGGGGGGGGGGAGTTTGTCTCTTCCGAGTTTTCTAACTTCTGCAGGAAGCACGGGATCCAACGGGAGCTTACTTGTGCTCACACTCCACAACAAAATGGGGTAGCAGAGCGGAAGATCCGTCATCTGACGGAAACCTGCAAATGCTGGCTGCATGCGAAAGATATCCCAAGGTCCTTTTGGGCGGAGGGAATGTCTTGTGCTGCTTATGTTATCAACCGGATGCCACTCAGCCCTATCAACATGAAGACTCCTATTGAGCTGTTGCTGAAGGAGAAGCCGAGTGTTGAACACCTTAGGGTGTTCGGTTCAACTTGCTACGTGCATGTCCCGGATGCTTCACGGACAAAGCTGGATGCGAAGGCAAGGAAACTTGTCTTTGTTGGCTATGATGAGCGGAAGAAGGGATGGAAGTGCATGGACCCTGTGACGAAGAAGTTCGTGGTGTCAAGAGACGTTGTCTTCGACGAGCTGACGTCATATGGAGGTGGCTCAGTGGAGCTAACCGGAAGTAGCAAGGATGATGAAGCACCGGTGGAGGCTGCTGAAGGCTTGGAAGAGGAGCTTGCTGTTTCACCAGCAGCTCCTGTTGCTTCGAACTACGAGGCTGAGCCTTCTGGCTCAGGAAGCAGGGGGAGCACTGCTCAATGCTTGCCCCAGGTAGGAGTGGAGCCTGAAGAAGCAACGGAAGCCGTGAGCAAGGAGCCGTGTCTTCGGAGATCGAAGAGGGTGGTTAAGCCACCGGCTCGGTACTGTGATGGGAATGCAGTGAGCTTTGTCTCCTGCTTCTTTGCAGGTCCTCTGGATGAGCGAGAGCCTGCAAACTTCAACGAGGCCACTGGAGTGAAGGAGTGGGATGATGCCATGAAGGAAGAGATTGATGCTCTGAAGAAGAATGAAACCTGGGACCTTGTGCCCAAGGTTGATGGCGTTACTCCGGTTACTTGCAAGTGGGTGTATAAGTTGAAGAAGAAGGCTGATGGGAGCATTGATCGGTTCAAGGCTCGCCTGGTCGCTAGAGGATTCTCACAGCAGTATGGAGAAGACTATGAGGAGACATTTAGTCCAGTTGCGAAGATGACTTCTGTAAGAGTGGTGATCGCCTTGGCTGCTAGCAAGGGATGGAGGTTGTGGCAACTCGATGTGAAGAATGCCTTTCTTTACGGAGAGATTGACAAGGACATCTTCATGGATCAGCCGCTTGGTTTTGTCTCTGAGAAGCATCCGGACTATGTCTGCAAACTCAGGAAGGCTCTCTATGGGTTGAAGCAAGCTCCTCGAGCGTGGTATGGGAAGATTGCAGAGTACTTGCAATTCTGTGGATACCTGGCTTCCAACTCGGATTCAAGCTTGTTCGTCAAGAAGAAGGGAGAGCTAAGAGTCTTGGTCCTGCTGTATGTGGATGACATGATCATCACAGGGAACTCGGAGGAGGAAGTAGCAAGGCTCAGGGCAGAGCTTGCTATACGCTTCGAGATGAAAGACTTGGGAGAGTTGCATCACTTTCTTGGTCTGGAAGTGGAGAGGAAGGAGTGCGGGGTTCTCATTAGCCAGAAAGGGTATGCTGATCGCATTGTGAAGCGGTTTGGCATGGGCGAAGGGAAGAAGTGCTCTACTCCACTGGAATCTGGGCTGAAGCTTCGACGGGATGAGGGAAGGGTTCTTCATGATCCCTTGGTGTTCAGGGCTCTTGTTGGGAGCTTGATTTACCTGACGATTACAAGGTCGGATATCGCTTATGCTGTTGGCCGAGTAAGTCGGTATATGGCTGAACCAAGGCAATCTCATCTAGTGGCGGCAAAGGGAATTCTGAAGTATGTCAAGGCTTCTTCTGACATGGGACTCCTCTATAAAAGGGACGCGGAAGTTGCATTGCTCGGGTACAAGGATGCTGACTATGGCGGTGATTCGGATGATCGAAGGTCTACTTCAGGTTATGTGTTCACTTGCGGATCAGCTAACATCTCGTGGTGTAGCAAGAAGCAGGACTCAGTGTCGGTTTCAACCACGGAGGCGGAGTATAAGGCTTCGGCCTTGGCTGCTCGGGAAGCCGTTTGGTTGAGGAGGCTTATAGAGGATGTTCATGAAGAAGTGCAAGGGCCTACTTTACTCCGGGGTGACAATGAGAGTGCTCTCAAACTGGTAAACAATCCAGTGTGTCACGCCAGGACCAAGCATATAGAGATTGATCACCACTTCATCAGGGAGAAGGTGTTGGAGGGGTCTCTGCTGGTCGGGCATGTTCGGAGTGAGGATAATCTTGCTGACATCTTCACGAAGCCACTGTCGAAGGGGCCCTTTGAACGCTTGCGCAGCTTGCTGGGCTTGGTCACCACTTCTCACTTCAAGGGGGAGTGTTGAAATTTGTGAAGTGGAAGTGGGTGACGGGACAGGCCGCGCGGCCTGTGGCGGACAGCCTTGGCGGACTAGGCGGACTGGGCGGACTGAGGTTTGCGGCCTGGTGAAAAGTCTGGTGGAAGCCGGCTGTGTTCTGAGCGGGTTGTTGCATGGAGTCCGCGGTTTGGTGCGGCCTGGTATCTGCGGATAGAGAGGCTTGCGGACTGGTGCTTTGCTCAGTGGTCGCGGGTGCAAGCTTGTGCTGAAAGGCGGGTTGGCTCTTGTCCGCGGGAAGCTTGCGGACTGATGTGTCCGCGGTATTGGCTGTTGCGGACTAAGCTTAGAGCTTGGCTGAGGCCTTGTCGAGCTCTGGTGGCACAGCAGGGAGTTGCTGTGGGAGATCGTTGTGGCGGCCTGGTTTTGGAGTCCGGGATTGATCGCTGTGATAGGGCAGGAGTGCGAGGAGCTCGCGGACTGTGGCGGTCTGCGCTGTGGTGTTTTGGCGGACTGAAGTTTTGCGTCCGCCAAGCTCGCATTAGCCCCTTATGGTTTTGGGCTTGATCACACTTGGTGCCTAGTTCAGTGTGTCCGCCGTATCCGCCGAGTCCGCTGTGACCGGGCGGTCTGTCTTTAGCTGCTTTTGGTCGTGGACTTGTGGCGGATTGAGGTGTGTGTCTTGCGGACTGCCTCGGGTTGGTGCGGACAGCCATTGAAGGGGGTTTGCTGTCCTGAAGCGGTTGGAGCTTTGCGGGCTGATGCCTTGTCCGCTTAGCTTAAGCGGACTGGAGAGGGTTCGTCATTGGTTGCCTTGCTCCTGGCGGTTTTCCTTGGTGACCGGCTAAGTCCACGCGGACTCAGCGGACGGTGGTTTGTATTCGCGTGGGCTGGGGCGGTGTCGCTATCTCTTGGGCGGTGACCACACTCCTCACCCGGCCTATAAATAGGATCCCCCTGGCACATCTACAGTAACTTGAGTGAACAGTAAGTTGGGGTGTGCGAAGTGTGCGGTCTGTGTTTGCCAGTCCGCACGGATTGTTTCAGGCTGACGGTTTGCTGTGTGCAGGTCGCGCGGATAACTTCAAGGAGCCAGGAGTGTGGCTGTGACTTCAGTCAAGTGCTTGGAAGTGTGCGGTCTCTGCGGACTCAGCAGGAGGTCGCTCTGCGGCTTGTCAGTTCTGTTTCATCTTTGCCAGCTTCAATAACCTGTCCGCCGGCTTCAGGCGGGTAGGGGTGTTCCTCAGTTCAAGTTCAGCAGAAGGCGAATAACGGTGTGTCCGCGCGGCCTCGCGGTTTCGGCGGACTCCGTGGTATTCGGCGGATTGCAGCATAGTTCGGACGGCTTCGGCGACCTCTGCGACCTCGCGGTCTCGGTGGACTCGGGTTCTGTCCGCCCGGCTTGTTTTTTGGTGCTTCTGTTTTTCAGCTGTTATACTAGCGAAATCATGTCTCGCTATGTATGCCTCGCATTGTAAAGAAGTGAATGAATAATAGACCTGCTTGTGCTTCCATTGTTTGTTGTGATTTACCTCTGTACCTCTAGTCCTTGGTTTCCGCTGGTTCAACGTGCGAACTGGGTAGTTCCGAAGATATTAATTTGGCGTTTGGGCTATCTTGCTGACCACGTTGAGAAAATTTAACACAAATGACTTAAATTTTCGTTGCGATGTGAGCACGGGTTAGATGGAACCGTACCCGTTCTATGTCGTTCGGTTAAAGAGACATAAAGGCACGTGGCACTTACCGTTGGCATAGATTAGGGTCTTTGGAAGTCGATGACTTAAATTGTCGTGACCCAGGCCAAGAAGACAAATTGCTCATAGGTTTGGCCATCTAAGTGGCGGTGGTGAGTCCGGTATGTCGATGACTTAAATTGACGTGACATCGACCGGTTCACCGAGAATGTGCCCTGAGAACACGAGGCGTGTGGCCGTGCGAGCCAACGTCTGTGATGGAATGGCTATATATATTACATTGCTCGCTTATGCTAATGAAATGCAGGGAAGGAGCATCGCCGCCCCGAGTTGGGGGCGGGATCGTTATAATTTGGTCAGCATAGCTGACCGTTGCCTTGTTTTGCCACCGTGCGGTGGTTTGTTGCTTGCAGGTGCAGCTGGGCCAAGCGGTCAATAGCGGGCTAAAGCCCGAATGCGAAGCCGACCCTTGAAGGCCTAATTGGAAGTGTTTACTGCTTTATTCATGTGTGACCGGCCTGCGTGTCGTGGTTTGTAAAACATGTAATTGGAAGCGAAACAGTTTGTAAGGCCTTAAGGCTTATTTTGGGTATTTTGTATAACATTCCTATTCTGTACTAGTGGACATTCATGCTCTAATGCTGAGTTCTTTATTGCAACTTTTGTATAATGCTTCCGCTAGAATGCTCTGTGTAGGACGTTTGAGATTGGTTGGATGATTTCCATAAGTAACCACACAGTCTGTCTGTAGTATATGACGTCGGGCCCCGGACGGACCTACTGCTATATGCTATGTGACGGATAGGGGGTGTTACAATTTGGTATCAGACTACTGGTTTTGGTCGGGCTTAAAGTGAATTCGTGGGCGAATTCTTTTAAGGGGTGGTGAGCACATTGTGTGCGTCATCGTAATAACAGTAAAAAGAACCCATGAATGTCCACTTAGGAATGAAAATACTCGTGTTTCAGGAACCTGCGTGTTCCTATAATTGCTGTTTGTAATTTATTTGGTCGCTTAACGGTGTTTTATACCACTATAGGTGACCAGAAGTGGTGTTGGGCCGTCAGAACGCCGAGTTTCTGAGGCTAGTAGTGCACCGGAGGTTGCTCCTGCAACACCTCTGTCGGCTGAAAATATACGATTGGTGGCTGAAGCGGTGTTGGCCGTGATAAATGCGTAGCCTGCAAGGCAAACGCAGCAGCCCGCTCCTGCGATGGAGCAGGAACCTCTTCAAGAGGCTGAGTCGAGGAGAGTGGAGCAAGTGATTGTGGAACCGGTGGTGCCAAGGAGGGCAACTGAGAGGCAGCTTAAGCATGTAATGAGCTTTAACCCTCCGTTATTCTCGGGGTTGGGAACCCCATCTCAGGCTGAAGACTGGCTCTCCAGGGTGAAGAGAGTCATGACAGCGACGGAGACGGAGGAGTGGCAAATGACCACCATCGCTACGTTCCTTTCGGATGGTGAAGCGAGGATGTGGTGGGAAGGATTGGAGCTGCACTTACTGAGAGGTAGGCAACTTGGTGATGTCTCGATGGAGGAGTTCTCGAGATTATTTTTGGCTAGATACCTCCCTTCGACGCAGAAGATAGCGTTGGAGAATGAGTTCCTGAAGTTGGTACAGGGTGAGAGGAGCGTGGATGAATATCTCCACGAGTTTACTCGTCTGAGTCGTTATGCTAGCTCCACCATCATGGATGAGGAGCGCAAGACTAATCGCTTCTATGAAGGCTTGAGGGATGAGTTGAGACTACTACTTTCGGGGCCGATGACGCAGGGTTTCTTAACCTTGGTCAATACTGCCCGGTCCTTGGAGAAGGACATGAAGAATGTACAAGCAAAGAAAAGCTTGGGTGAGAAGAAATCTGAATTTAAAGTGCCGACTACTTCAAAGACCGACTATCGGAGGTCTTTCAAGAAGCATAGGACTTCGGGTCCAGCTCCTTCTGGCGCTTCTGGGGCGACTACGAGTCAGACCCCGGGCGCGTATTTTACATGTGGAAAGACGGGGCACTTTGCCCGTGACTGTTGGAGCGGACGTCCTAAGTCCGAGACGAAGCCGGGAGCTACCTATGAAGAGAAGGGAAAGGCGGTGGAGTCGACCGCATCCCATTATGCTCCGGCCCAACCAAGGGTCTACAATCTTGGCCAACAGGAGGCCATCAAACAGGCTGATGTGGTGACAGGTACGGTTTAATTTATAGCAAGTCAATTTCTTTAAATACTTGTTATGCACATGTTACCTTACCATTGCTTGTTTAGGATTTGTATTGATTTGTGAAAATCCGGCACGAGCACTCTTCGATACAGGAGCTTCACACTCCTTCTTGTCCGAAGGATTTATATCACGCATCGGAGTCCCTTCTTCGATGGCGAAGGATAAGTTGGATGTGTTGTTGCCCAATGGGTGTTCGATGCGAGCGGATAGGATCTGCGATGTTAAGATTCGTATTGGGGAGCAGGAGTTCGACCTGCGGGCGTCTTTACTTCCGTTGGTGGAGTTCGACGTCATATTTGGCATGGACTGGCTCTCGGAGCAGCAGGCCCATATAGATTGCGATAGGAAGGAAGTCAAGCTGGGAGCGAGTCGTGAGACGACTTTTACGGGCTTAAAGGGGTCGAGCAAGACGTTGATGTCTGCTCTTCAGGTGGTGAAGGCGGTTCGTGCCGGAGCAGAACTGTTCTTTACACTAGTGGAGGTTGCAAAGCCGAAGCCCGCGTTGGATTGTATTTCAGTGGTATCAGAATACCCTGATGTGTTCCCCGCAGATCTTCCTGGAGCCCCGCCTCAGCGAGAGATAGATTTTACGATCGAGCTAGTGCCAGGTGCAAAGCCTGTGTCACGATCTCCTTATCGGCTAGCGCCTAAGGAAATGGAAGAGCTGAAAGTTCAACTGCAAGAGTTGTTGGAACAAGGGGTATGTGCGCCCGAGTTCTTCGCCTTGGAGCGCACCGGTCCTCTTTGTTAAGAAGAAGGACGGAAGCTTGAGGCTATGTATTGATTATCAGGAGCTCAACAAGCTGACGGAGAAGAACAAGTACCCGATCCCTCGGATTGATGATCTCTTTGATCAGTTAGTCGGGTCGACGGTGTACTCGAAGTTGGATCTCAAGGCTGGGTACTATCAGCTGCGAATAAAGGGAGAGTGATATCCCGAAGACGGCGTTTATACGAGATACGGGCATTATGAGTTT